>APFE030493406.1:108917-129491 GCA_000404065.3 Pinus taeda | reverse complement strand
ATGGGTGAACTGGACAGTCATCAAGAAGATGAACTGATCCATCATGTTTGTGTATATAAATGTGTATTAGCTAATGAATAAAATATCAGTTTTTCTCTCGCTCATTCTGGAGTTACCCTGGCCTGACACTTTCATATGTATTTTCTTGTTTCTTTCTCTTCTCTGTATACTTTCCTTTCCCACCCAGGCTTCATAGAATTTTGTGGTCTATGCATCTTACATGTTTACTTAGTATTATTCCTCTAAATCTCGCGTTGTTGTGGGCAATCTCTTTAGCCCAAGTTTTTCTTTTCTGATGCATTATGCCTCGACAACGAATGCGTAGCCACTGAGGGGCTAGGGGAAGATGCCCTCAAGGTAGGCCTCATGCCCAAGCCCATGCCCAGGAGGCTGCATCCATCTTCCATTGTATCACACCCCATAAATTCACGAAGAAATATATCAACATGAAACCCTGAGAACCAATGACTGACAAGGTTATTCAGATTCAAAAATCCAAGAGGAGGTAGTTAATTGGGTTCTCGACCCTGATTATACCAAGGGAAGATGGAGCCATTACTTGAAATCCATCAACTTTCATTGGAAGATGAAAACTCTTCTAGGTAGGGTCTTGCAGGAACAACAACAAGTCCACAACGATATTATCTCTTCTTTGAACGAAATCAAGCAAGTGCAATGATATCATCGCCCCTGTCTTGCTAGTTTAGATGCCTTGCTAGCTCACCTAGAAAACCACCTTCATTGTGACGTAAAATCCTTTGCTCCAGCTGATACCAATGCTTAGAACCTAACTCGAGCTACCTCTTTAGACTTCTGAATCATGTTATGCCTTCTGGAAAATGTTTTATTTCCCTTTTTAGTCCAATATATGGCATTTTTAGTAGTTTCTAAGTATCAAATATTTTTACTTGACATTACTTGAACTTCAGTTAATGGTCAACAACTCTTGTTTCCCTAGTAGCATATTGAAACCGAGCTTTGCGTGAAAAGATAATTTTTTATCTGATGTATGCTGGAATTTTGAACTAATACAACCATATATATATATATATATATATATATATTATATATATATATATATATATATATATTATATTTATATAAAACCATGGTAACTTTGAAATAATTAAAATTTTTACTAATACAACCATCCATATATATATAAAAAAAACATGGAACTTTGAAATAATTAAATTTTTTATAAGGAGTTATACAAATTAAATTTATGTAGAAACCTATATAAAAGTACAATAATTTAAACCATTAAAGGCTAATTTGTTATGTATTATTCTTTTTCTTTACAAACATATATATCATAATCTGAACGATACATATAAAATAATACTGAAAAATAAAGAAATCTAAAAGTCAACATAATGAAGCCTATTGTGTAAATGAAGTTAGCAAACCATTGCAAAATGGAAAACATTGAATAATAAAGCTACTTCATGAACATATTGATTGGAAAAAAAAAGTAATGAGGTTGAAGAATGGTGTCTTAGAAAAGTTATCTAATAGATTTCTCACCATGGTCTTAATCTTCCATACACTACTCATTTTAAAGATTACTATTCATTACCAAATGCAATGATTATTTATTTCTCTTTGATGGCCATTTATTGCTTTGATATTTCAAATTCTACAAAATTGCAAATTCTTATATATTAAGATGCTTTTTAATAGATGTGTAATGGGGTGATTACATGTAATAGAAAATGTCACATGTTTTTTTATGTTCGCTATGACATTTAACAAAAAACTTCCTATATCTTCTGTGTGCACCATGACATACAATTTACAAATATTCTTATCTATTTGATGATCTAGTGTGAGAGATCTTCATCTTGCACCACAAATTATAGGAGGTATTTACACCTATTGAGGTACACATATTATATATAACATCCCTATCAAAATTCAACCTCACTCTTTTCAGAGTGGACATTAGTCATCAAATTGGTTTGAATATCAATTTTAAACATTGGCGAAACTCCTCATTCTTGATTCTGATCTTCAAATTGATTTGCATACCAATTTGAAACATTGAAAAAATTCCTCATTCTTGATTGTCATCCTTAAAATGAATTAGTAGAAAATATTTATGATGAAAATGATTTATGGGGGTTTATCGTTTTCAAGTTTTCTTATGGTCTCGATCCTAGACCTGTGGGCTATGGCCCACTATGCTTTCGCTACACACTATGTCCCATTCATGCATGCACCATCAATTCCTCATGCTTGGCTCACACAAATGTTACATGCAATGTTACTTCATTAAAAAAATTCAACACATCTATGCATCAAACCATCAATGCATCAAATCACCATGCACTGAGACAAAAATACATAAACCATGCATCAAAATTAATTTAATCATTATATTATTACAAGGTGCCTCGAATAGCTAGATATTTGTTTTAATGGCCACCCTTTTACATGCCCCAAAGGCTACAAATTATAGAGGAAAATTACATTGTCATGGATCACTTTGGATCCATGATTTTCTCCATAAAGCTTTGAATATTATCCCTAAAATAATTCATTATCCCTAGAAACTAGGACAAATAAATGCATTCGAGGAAAAATTATCCCGATGGCCACATCTGCTATCAAGAAGCTCATCTTTTTTTGTCAATTTTCTGGAGGTGGGTCGATACTGTTGCATCAATTTATCTAATTGAGGAAAGAGAAATATAGATATTCCTTTTTTTTTTTTTTTTAAGTTTTTGGGTCAATATGGGCCCTCAACACCTATAAGGAATAGAGAAATCAATGATGGAAAACCTTAATCAAGTAGACATATGTACATTGAAAATTTCCAAAAACTATTTAAAAAACTGTAGTTTTGTTAGTAGCATGATTGTTTAATAGACACCCATGATATTAATATTCATGTGGATGAGCATAGTGAGACTGCAATGAATATCCCATCACACCATATACAATGGTTATCGTGTTCAAATTTTAATTTGGATACACATTCAATATGACATGGAAAAACATTGATTGAAAAAAAATTCAATTCTAAATAAATTTACCACAATTTGCTACATACTTCATCAATATTTACTATATCTTCTCTAATTCATTAGCTTCCCCCATAATGTTACATATGCCCCATTTGTTGGGTGTGGAGCCTGATTATCTTCTTGATTCAGAGGTCTCAGCTGTGTTGGACCCCAGTTCCTAAATGGGGCGGTAATGCCGCCAGGGTGGGGGGGCAACGACTACTTTTAAAGATCCCTCCCTTGGTGGGGACTCGAGAGGAGAGCCCTCGAACCTAAAAATAGATGAAAAAATGCCTTTTAAAATATTGTAATTTTGTAGTCAATCAGATCCGTTCATTAGGCGAATGATCTGACGGTAGAATTTATGTTAATTTAGGATTTTTTTGCCCTAGAAAACAACCCTTGGTTTATATGAGGGAATTGTATTGAGATTGTGTATGATTATTCTAAGCGAGAGAGGGAGAGGAGGCTGCGTGAAAACGAAGAGGAAATTACAACGGATCTGCTATAGTTTGTATCTCTTCATTTGGATGGATAATATAAAAGGGAGGACCGACTGTTTCTCCATGGATGTAGCCCAAATTGGCTTAACCATGTATATCTGTGTCTCTCTTGTTTTATACGTTTTATGTATTTGTGTTTCTGCAATATTTTATGTGTTCCATTGCTCTGTAATATATATTTTTCTAACACCATTTAGCTTCTAAAGTATCATTGTTGTGATTTCTTTACACATAGAATATTGGAAGAGACCCTCCTAAAATAACCTCCATTATTTGATCTTCTTACTTTAAAATTATGAGTAAATTCTTAGGTTCAAATCTCATGGGGAGGGGTTAACAATGTAAACTTTGAAATGGGGACTATAAACTCAAAATGGGAACTCTGGCCAAAAAACCCTGAAAAATCATGAAAAACAATGCTAAAAACGAAAAGTGTGTATACTGGAATGATGTTTTTTTAGGGTCAATTTTGAACATGTTTTAAAAATGGCAGTGAAAATGAATTTTTTGTGCAAAAATTGTGCAAAAAACACCCTGAAAATGAAAAGTGTTGATATTGGAACAATGGTTTTTTTAGGGTCAATTTTCAACGTTTTAAAAAAATTCTAGTAGAACCGAATTTTTATGTACAAACAAACAACTGTTTTTGAGGAAAAAAGCAAACTAATGTTTTTGGTAGAATAACATTTTTATTTCCTATGTATAATTTCAACATGTTTTAGTAATGACGACAAAGATAAAATATTGGGATGTAAAACACATTAAAACTCTATTAGTTTTCATCCATGTTGTTAAACATATAATAACATGACACTAAAGATCGCTAAAATTCTAATTGTTTTCAACCATAGCATTAAAGATACAAAAAATTTGGAAAATTTTGAACCATAAAATTAAAAAACCATGACATTATGAACAAATTACATGACTAAATTAATCAAAATGTAATTATTTGTAGATTGAATGAAACACACATTATATCTCTAAGTTATTGTTGCATTGTAGACATTCTAAACAATAAAAATAATCATAATTAAAACATATAATCCAACAACATAAAAATGACTCATAACTTCTGATTTAACAGCATATGGAAATCAAATTTTGTATTTCAAGATACGATGAAAACATCAGCTATATAAACGGTCTTAGAAAATTATTCAAAATCACTCATATTTTCTTGCACACCATCAGAATTCACATCTTTAGATGAATGGCTGGATGCACATGAAGACATTCCATATTATTCATCAACTAGTGCCCCATCTGAGTCCACATGCATGCCCAACATTTCAGGTTTCAAAATTCTTCTAGATCTACGACTGGTTTCAGCAGACTCCCATCTCAATATTGTTCCTTCTGGTAACAACCTTTTCAGAATCTCTATCATCTTGAAGCGAAGAGTTTCCCTCTTTGTTAAATTGAAGTCATAAACAAGTATGTCAACGTCCTCCAATTTTAATATGTCTGTGCGGCGACGATTTATATTCGTACCCTTTTTTTTCTCTTTCCGCCATTTTTTTTGTCAACTACCATCTCTGGCTTATACACACCATTGAATGGGTGTGTATTTGTGGCATACCAATGTACTTCAACACTTGTAACATCCTCATTTTCTATAAAGACCTTTATAACTTTAGCAACCAAAAATGGATAGCCATTGGGATCTCCATCTGCTAGCACTGCAATCATGCAACCCTCCTTAATATCCTATACTGAACCCCTGTAAAGGTCTTACATGGCTTCATGTTGTGCACGAGATCTTCTGGAACCAATATATATCTCTCTTTCCGCAGCTTGTGAAGAATTAATAATACCTCGAGATTGTTGTTGTTCAACAATGTTTCTTTCCTCATGTTCATTTGACACATTTTGTGGCCAAATAAATGGATTTTCCAAAGGTATATATTCATTTGTTGTTCTTGAAATGATATCACTTTGATTATTGAAAAAGGGCTCCCACCAAACTGAATCAACAATATCAAAGTATTCATATGTATATCTAATACATTTTTTAATTTCTTCTAGGCAATCAGAATAATTTATATCTCTATTCTGTCTGCGTGCATTATGAACTCCAACAATTGATTGTAATAACAATATATTTGATGCAAATATTGGATGATCTGGAATGAACTTCAAAAATTCCAAACTTGATGACGGTGCTCATTTTGCAGTAGTTGAATACTTCTTGCCCCGTATTAGTGTTTTCCCATCAAATTTTTTGATACGAAATTGATGTTGGAAGATAATGTCATTAAGTTGTTCAATGCATTTCTCCTCACCATGCGATCCCAGAATAAACCTTTGCATGTCAACAATTTCTTCCAACACATAAAAAATAGGCTTTGGCATGTATGATTTCTTAATAAATTCGATTAATGATGGCAAGCTCCCAACTTCCTTCCTCCTCAATGTGACTGAAAAATGACTAAACATTTGATCAATATGGTCATGAGTGCACCCAACAAGAAGGAAACAACCTTTACCTTCTGAAAAATTCTCAATTCAACAAAGCATGTTTAGATATCCAAAAACAATCTGATTTTTGTTTTCACGGCAAGTGCTTTCCAATTGTAGATACAAAACTTCAGGAAGATTACTAGATCAATGAGAAATCACATCATGAATTATGATTATTGTCAGATTTGCATCATTATGAATATTTGGATCTGTGAAGTACACCCTTGGCAAACATTTTCCCATTGAAGACCATACAACTGATCAAGTGATATTGAATAAAAGTTTCCTCTTGTAAATTTTTGGGTGTGCGAACAAAATTTGGTAAACGTGTTTTCTTTTGGTCCATGCCATCAACTATCAAACCCAAATATTTATTCGAATTATCATAACACTTCTTTCAATGATTGTACAACTTTTTCCTTTCACTTGTTTGTTGTTCGCGATGCTCCTGAAGTTCTTTGACAATGGAATCTACACAGCATAAAAGAAAGTCATTAAGAAATATGTTTTCATACTGTTGATGACTATACAATTTTAAAAGTTAAAGTTATGAATGTTACCTCTTTCTGGCCCTTCACATTTATCCCTTTTTTATTTAAGAGAAGCACATGTACTTCAAATCCCCATCCTTGTCTTCTTAGGAATACAACCATTGTTGAATTCTTTCTTCCATACCTTCACAAAATATTGATATGTAATAAATTGACCATGTCCCTCAACACCTTGTGCATATTCTTTGTATAAGTTGTAGATTTATCATCTTGAGAAATTATTTGGAATATGTATTGTCTCTCTATTTGTCATACACTCTCCATGCTTTGAAAATAAATCTTTCATCCATGACATTGTAGTATTTGATAATGGCCCAAACTGTCGTTTAGGACATACTTTTGAATAAAATGTGGCATCCTTTTCCAAATTTTCTTGGATTCTTGAGAGACGAAAATTACGCATTGAATGAAACATTTTGAAATCCTTTCTATAGATAAATAAAGACCCAATATGATAATCATAACCTCACAATGTAGATTGCGTGCACCCCACTAAATATGAATTTTGCATGCTTTTATTCATGGACAAATATCTCTTCTTTTTCTCTAATGCAAACTTGAAATCCATGTTTCAAGCAATCTTTTTGACAACATTCACTTGAAATGAGATCACTGATAGAACTTCTTCTCGTCAGATATTCTGCTCTACCCCTTGTATAACTAGAACATCTTGGATTGATATGAAAAGGTCTGCTCCTACTCCTCGATACAATATTTCCTGGAAACATCTCCATCATTGGATCATCATTTGTATAAGAATTTTCATCATCATTATGAGGAATGTTATCCTCACTATCATCATTTGTGCTTTTGAAATATTGACTTGGGATATTCTTCATCTTCCCCTTCTTCAGTGCTACTGTCATAGTACTTAGAATTAGGACTAAATGGAAATTTTGACTCAATGCTTATTGGATATTCTTCATCATGTGCGTTGGCAGTGCTGCTCTCATAGTCCATAGGATTAGGACTACGTCGAAAATGTGACTGTTTACCTACTGAAAATTCTACATCACGTCCTTTGTCATTACTACTCTCATAGTCCTTAGGATTAGGACTAAGTGCTTCATCCTGTCCTTCGCTAATGATATCATAGTCCTTAGGATTAGGACTAAGTGGAAACTGCGACTCTTTATTTGTTTGAAAATCTTCATCATGGTCTTCATCACTGCTGCTCTCATAGTCCATAGGATTAGGACTAAGTGGACACTGTGACACTCTATTCATTTGAAATTCTTCATCATGTTCTTCATCACTGCTGCTTTCATAGTCCATAGGATTAGGACTAAGTGGACACTGTTACACCCTATTTATTTGAAATTCTTCATCATGCTCTTCATCACTGCTGCTTTCATAGTCCATAAGATTAGGACTAAGTGGACACTGTGACACTTCATTCTTTTGAAATTCTTCATCATGCTCTTCATCACTGCTGCTTTTATAGTCCACAGTATTAGGACTAAGTGGACATGGTGACACTCTATTCATTTGAAATTATTCGTCATGCTCTTCATCACTATTGCTCTCATAGTCCATAGGATTAGGACTAAGTGGACATCGTGCCACTCCATTCTTTTGAAATGATTCATCATTCTCTTCATCACTGGTGCTGTCATAGTCCATAGGATTAGGACTAAGTGGACACCGTGACACTATTCTTTTGAAATTCTTCATCATGCTCTTCATCACTACTGCTCTCATAGTCCATGAGATTAGGACTAAGTGGAAACTGTGACACTCCATTCTTTTGAAATTCTTCATCATTCTCTTCATCACTGCTGCTCTCATAGTCCATAGGATTAGGACTAAGTGGACACCATGACACTCCATTCTTTTGAAATTCTTCATCATGCTCTTCATCATTGCTGCTATCAAAATCCATAGGATTAGGACTAAGTGGAAACCATGAATCTTTATTTATTTGAAATTCTTCATCTTGTCTTTCATCAGTGCTGCTCTCATAGTCCTTAGGATTAGGACTAAGTGGAAGATTTGATTCTCTATTCATAGTGGAAGATTTGATTCTCTATTCATAGTGGAAGAATTCTCGTTATATTGATTAATATGAATAGATTGTTACGCGACGAAGATGTTGATGCTTCACAAAGTGAAACTTCACTATTAGAAGAATCCATGCCTTTTAAACAGAAGAGGTTGAATGATACAAATGCAGACTCTCCTAATGATAATATATAGCTTAAAGAATGAAATTTTCCCTCCAAAAATTTCATTTCATGTATTTCCCTCCATAATTTTCTTCTACAATTTATTGAAAATTTTTAACTAAAATTTTCTTATGAAATAAATCTTTTAAATTAAAATTGTAAACTAAATATTTTACCTAAATCAATTTATTACTTAAACTATATAATATTTACTAGATAAGTGAAAGTTATTATTATTATTATTATACATTCTAAAACAAATTAATCCACATTCATCATGCTGTAAAACAATTCCATAATGTTTGCTTTATCATAGTTCCCTATGTCGCCATAACAAAATTTACATGTTAAAGTTTTTATAAAAACAAATGAGTCCCACATTAACCATACGGTAAAACAATTTTGTAATTTTTGCTATATAATAAATTTCATTATCGCTATTCCTCACAACACATTAAGGTTTTTCGAGGTTCATTAAAAGACTTGGAGCAAATTTGTGGAGAAACTACATTGCTATCAACAACATATTAAACGGAGGATTATTGCATTTGAAAGGATATTTTTTGTTTTCTTGTTTTGTTTTTGTTTTTTGTTTTTTGTTTTTTGCGCAAATTTTAAAATTAAATAAGTTTAATGATTTTTTTCTTTCTTAGAAATTAAAAATTTCAATGATACAAATTTACCCACTACGTCCGTAGTGGGTGATGGGCTCGATCATGCTCTTGGTGGCCCAACCGGCCTGTGGGGGCGGGGCCCGGGGGGGCTGGCTGTCCAACCCCCTGCCCCACCCCGACGACTCACCGGGATGACACGCTATTTGGGTGCCGTGTTGGGAAAGGGGGGTTTGGGGCCCGACCCCTCGCCGGGGTGGCAGGATGATTCTTGCCAGCCCCCGCCCCACCCCGGTGGCCCAATGACCCGCCAGGGTGGCGGGGGGTCGGGCGCAAACCCCTTGCCCCACCCGTTTGCGGGCCGTTGGGCCATCCAAGTGGGGTGGCGGGCGGCCTTTGGGCCGCCGAGGTGGGGTAGGGGGGCTGCGCCCGACCCCTTCCAGGCTCCACCCTACTCTGGCAGCCCAATGGCCACCCGGGTGGTGGGCCGATTTCCAGGGTGGGGCGACAGAGGGCTGCGTTTTTTAAATTTCTTAATTTTTTTTAAATTGTTATGTTATACAAAATTAATTATCATTTATTGTTTTGTTTGTTAATTTAAGCTGTTATTTTTTTGTAATTTACTGATTTATATATGTCTTTTTTTGCAGGAAAATGACATCAAAGAAGATTTTTGTGAATCTTTCTGGACCAAAGACTGTTAAAGGTGGATCCTCAAAAAACACTGTTGAACGAACCAAACCTGAGCTGATAGCTACAAATATTTCAAGTGCCTCAAAGCGATAAGAAGATGATTTGATACTGGAAGAAATCAAAAGAAGTGAAACTTCTAGAAAATGTATGGTATGTGAAAGAAAGAGAAAGCGAAGATGTGCAGATATATCTATATGTTGTTATACTTAATGATAGTGGAATCTATGAGGTGCTGGGAAATGTCATAGATATGTGTTCGGTGCCGGACAATGAAGTTTTTTTATATACTTACAAAACTGCCCCAAGTCACATGAAAGGATTAAATATCAGGTATTATATTCATTATATGACACGAGAGAGGTATCTACAAATTTGTGTAAACAAATCGTAAATGAGATTACACAAAATATCGTAAGTATTGTTATTTATATTTGTGTTTTGCGTTATTGTAACTATCTCATTATATTTTTATAACTTAGTTTTTATTGACATATGATATTTTGTTTGACAAAATTTTGTTGAAAGTGTTTCAATTATGTTGGGAGGCATTCATTTAATAGAGCATGATATTATGAATGTTGTCAACAGTTTCTACTCAGTGTCAGAAGAAGATATGGCAAACAAGCAAAAGGTAGTGATTCATGATGCTACAAAACTACATCCAATGGATCATAAAAAAATCCCTCTAGTGCATAAATCTAGCAAAGGTATACATGTTACTTTTGAAGATGAGGAAGTTGAAACTGACACTGAAGAATATGTTGTCGTTACTGAGGATGACATTGGAACTGATGTTAGAAAGGAGAAGAGCTGTAAAAGACCAAAAGTAACAATGCCCAAGAATAAATCTATTCTAGTTAATGATGAGAATGTTATGAGGAAGAAAAGTAAACTTGAACATTCTCAAGTAGTCATTACCAACAATGAAGATCCTAGTGAAACTTCAAAATAAAGAAGAGAAATCATTACACCAGGAGCTGATTTAGAGGATGGAATTATTAAACAAAACAAAATGCCATTCGACAGAACTTGACAAAGAGAAACTTAATTGATGGTGGTCGTACATTTCAGCTTAATGTGAGACAAATCTATAAGGCAAGTGAAGGACAATGTAAATATCAAATCAGAAAGCCACACCACCTGCATGTTTAGAACTTGAAGACATTGATGAGGTACAACCCATATGCTTATGTGATTAATTATGTGCTTCTTGTTGATCCATTTCAAGTTCCCAACAAAGAAGCATTTGATAAGCCAAAATGTTTTGAATACAATTATTATGTGCTTGGGGAGAACCATTATGTAGAAGCTCAAAGACAATTGGTGGAGGAATAGCCCAATAACCCATGTTTTGAAACAATGGAATGTATCATTTATGTTGATTTATTAGATACAAAAGCAACATTAGTGGCATGGGATCATAATTCATATAATGAATATAGGATGTCTATGACTTTCATCCAAAGGGTTAGATTTATTCATAGTGAATTTGAAGAAAAATGTGGTGGGGATAAGATAAATGTTACTAGATTTCCCAAAGGAATGTTATATGGAAATAGGCTATCAAATTGAGGAGAAAATCAATTCAAAAGGCGACAAAGTAAATACTGATTTATTCAAAGGTATTGATAACATTTTCCAGTTGGCATTTAGAATTGGAGAGATATGGGAATTGATTGATGAGAATTTTAGCATGTGGGGGAACATTGACATTAAAAACTAGAAGGCCAAAAGGTCTAAACCATTGATATGTAGCAACAATAAATCAGGTCCTGAAATGAAGAAGCTTCCAGAAGATATGACTATTACACCTTGGAGAGCATTGCAAGGAGTGAAGGATGAAAAACATGTCAAAGCAATATTATCTCATGTGAGTTCAGGGGAATTATCATTAGAGGAAATGTCCGAGGAATTTCAAAAGTAAGTTTGTTGAATTGTTTTTACTTATTTCTAGATTATAATTTTCTTTTAATTATAACATATTGTTCTTAATAGTATTCGTTATACATATCATTATATTAACTTTTTTTACTTTATCTATGCAGTCACAAAGTTTACATGAAAATACAAGAACAAATGGTTAAATTGTTGAATGAAGATAATTGGGATGATGTTGTACGCAACTATCCAGATTGAAGTTCTACATCAACACTAAATTTTTTTATCTTGCATTTAAAAATGTATGTTGATTTATACATTCATTTTTATTCATCTGTATACTATTTTTATTTTGTAACTTAGACATGTATTTGTTTATTTTATTAAAAATGAGGAAGGATACAAATGGAGCACCACATAGTTTCAGAACCTTTATTGAAACAATTAAGATCGAAAGACTGAAGAAACAATGTCTTAGGAATGTTGAACTTGATCCAACTCTTACTCATTTCATTTGGAATGGGCTTGACACTATTCAATATCAAGTAATACAAGGCGACTGTGAAGAAATTGCTAAACTCATACCTAAAAGGGATTATGCCCTAGTTATTGTAGATATTCCCGATGGTTTCAATATCCCAAACATTGACTATGATAGTGACCTTTATACTTACAAGCTCTTAGTAAAGTGGTTGCGGGATTTCTAGAAGTCACATCATCACCATTATGGAGATTTGTGACATTTCATTCAGACACACAATTGGCAATGTTATTGTCAAGCTTCAAGGGGAAAACAAACTCAAGGATGCAGCTTACATGGTAAGACATTGAAAATGTATATTTGATTATTGTTAAAAAATTCATTTATGTACAAGTTAATTGAGATTTTACTATTTCATGTTATAGGCAAAAGTCAAATCTTCTTAACCGTGAAGATGAACCATTTATAAATGATTGTGAGTTCATCCATATTGATAGTTGGGCAAAAGATGATAGCTATATGTCTATGATTTTTAATTGGGTAGATGGAAAGAGTCATAGCCAAGTACTGGCTTATGATGCTATTGTGAGAAAACTAACATATGAAGACAGAAGCAAAAGGAGAGATAGTTAACATTTATAAAAAACCACAGTTATTGATTAACTATCTTATAGACATATGTTCAAATGAAGGAGATTGGGTTCTGGATTTATTTTCTGGCTTAGGTAAGTTTTATTATATGGAATTGAATTTCAATATCTTCTTTCTTAATTTATATGTCATTATAATAATTTATTTCATTATTTCTTTTGTGCTTGATAATTAGGTACAACACTAGCATGTTGCCTTCAAAAAGGAAGAATTTGCATTGCAATTGAAAAAGATCGAGTACAGTGCAATTTTATTCAGCAAAGAGTTAATGCTCTTCAATTTCTTCTAGATGCAATGCAAGAAATTGGGTTGAAGAAAGGGGATTTTAGTGAATCACATGAGGCAAAAAAGGCAAAGGAACCTCATCTACCATTACATGGAATGATTGGAAAGGCATACATTGGAAGATTCACAGACATCAAAGATCCATTAGAAGAGGAAAATAAACAAAATGAAGCAAAAAATATTGTGGAAGAAGACAATGATGAAATTCTAAAGGATGAAGAGTTTGGATTGCGTGATATTGTTGATTAAATTTAAGTTATGCTTAGAAATCAAGCTCATTTTTTCTAATTGTTAATCAGTTATACTCGTAATGTTTTGACTTTGACATTTTATGAGAAGAATAAGCATTCAATTAATGTTGTTATGTGTTCAATATTTGTATTATGTGATTTTCACATTAATTTTTATGTTGGTCATTATTTTTTGAAAAAAACAATGATTATTATTTTTTTTTGACATGAAATTCATGAAAAAAAACTATTATTTAACCATTTTTTGTTAAAATTTTCCTATAAAAATTGTGATTTTGACATGTCATTTCTAGCAAAAAATTATCAAAATGTGTAACTTTTTAGTTATATTTATGTTGAAAATTGTTATTTTTATGTCAATTGTTAAAAATTATTGTTTTTTAGAGACAGTTATTTGAAGTGCATTGAAAAATTGATTAACGATGTATAAATATGTAGAATATCGAAACTTTAAAATATCTAACTTCTTTAAATATGCAAAATAATAAAAACCTCACTACAAAAAAAAAAAATTAAAATAAAAACAAGAAAATATGAAGAAGAAGACCACTTCAAAAATTGTTAAATTTAGAAAATAATTATTTACATTTCATACATTAGAAACTTAAAGTAAAAAAACAGGTCTTTTAAAAAAATGGGAGTGAAAGAATTGCCTAATTAGAGCGACAGCCAAAAATTTAAATGTGCACGCACATACCCCTGGTGCGAAATATCTTCTATCACTGCCATGGCCCCGGGAGGGGGTCCCAAGGCCCCTGCTCCTTCACCTCCTCTGCTAGAGATCCTTGCTTTCAAGAAGTTGATCGACGACAGTAGTAAACGCCCAACAAGGGAAACTCAGCCCAAGTTCGTAAAGAAACTTGACACCATCCCCAAAGTTACCTTGCCCGTTGAAGATTCTTGCAGATCCGATTTGAACTTAGCTGAAAGAGGGCTCATCGGACAATTTATAGGGCTATGGTCTTCCCCCAAGGCTGTTGAGGCTTGGGTTCAAAGGAACTGGCGACCATTAACAAAGGAAGGCATCAATAGTTTTCTGGTTGGTAAGGGCTATTTTGTCTTTGTTTTTGATTTGATAGAAGACATAAATCTCATTTTTAGGAATGGACCATATTTCATGGGACCTCAGGGTTTGTATTTAAACTCATGGTCACTATATTTCGATCCGACACAAGATGTGCTACAGTAGTTCCCGCATCCCTCATCTACCACTGCGCTGTTGGAACCCGAAGTCACTAGAAACTATTGGTAACACCCCAGGAAAATACATAGATCGAGTAGAGAGAAGGGATCAATACTCATGTGCAAGAATATGCGTCGAAGTCGATTTGGAAATAGGATTACCTGAAGTTGTAAATTTAACAATAGGAGACTGGTCTTATATCCAAGAGTTAGACTACGAGCAACTACCATTCAAATGCAAACATTGCCATGAATACAGGCATTTCACAAGATACTGCAAAAAAAAAGGAGGAGGAAGATCTAGAGAAGTCGAAAGGACAAAAATAGACCTAGGTGCAGAAAGCAGTCCAGGCCAAGGTGAATAATAGGAACAAAGGGAAAGGGGCACTAACGGAACCTGGAGCTCCCTTAACAGAAATGGTACAAGCGGAAGGAAGAGGAGAACAACCAAGGACAACAACCTCAATAAACCCATTCGAAACCCTTAGCACAACAAATGAAATTCTTGAATCAGAGATAGAGGAAATTGAATGCCAAGTTCCTTCACTCGAAGCAGAAAAGAAGAACATAGAAGTAACCTAACCCGACTCCCCAACAGGAACCTCTTCCTCACCTACCTATGCAGAAATGACAAGGAAAAAACCTCCTGAAACCTCTAGGTCATCAGAATATGAGACATTTGAGAGACCCTCCAAAAGAGTTGGGAGGAAATATCACAAGGAATTCATGGAAGAAGAGGTGGAGAGGAAAAAAATGCATGGCAGCCAATCCACCATTGAAATGTCTATCGGGAGAAACACCAAAGCAAGGCCCCCTAAGGGGGGATCAAATCACTCCACTCCCGTTAAGTAATGAGACTAGTCCCTTGGAATTGTAGAGGCTTGGGGAATCCTGTGAAAGCTGAAGCAGTTAAAGACCTTCCGAAAATAGAAACTCTCGATATCCTCATGCTCCAAGAGATTAAGATTGAAGGGGGAACCCTTCTTGGGATCAAAAAATTAAAATGGGGAAAAATGCAGGAAATGCCATTAGCTCAAGAGGTTCCTTTGGTGGCCTAGCAACATTGTGGTCGGAGGACAAGTTTCAATTAGAAAGTTCCTTTGAGACCCAACATTGGATATACACCGAACTTCAACATCTATCTAGTAAGCTCTCCATCTCTCTTTTCAAATTTTATGTCACAGTGCTCCCTACAGAGAAGAAAGAATGCTGGCAGACCTTGTCTGATTTCTTAGACATTTACTCCCCTCAGAATATAATAGTGGTTGGAGATCTCAACCTCATCTTTGATACAAAAGAAAAGAGAGGTGGTAATAGTGGTAGGGACCAAATGATTCCATTAGTAGAGGAGTTAATACTTCATTGGGATCTTCTTAACTTCAAACTGAAGAAAGGCCTTTATACCTGGACAAACAATAGAACTGGGGTAGAGAACATCTCTGCCCGTCTAGATCATTTCCTAGTGCAGAGCTCTTTGTTGCTAGGAAAAAGACCAATCTCCTTGAAAATTCTCCCAAAGATGGCCTCAGACCACAAACCTATCCTTTTACAGCTGGAGGAGGAAGAAAATTTGGGCCCTATCCCTTTTATATTCAACCCGCTTTGGTCAGGAAAAGAAGGGTTCATGGAAATTGTTCTAGAGGCATGGTTCAAACATGTGACAAGATCTCCCAGCTTCGTATGGGAGCAGAAAATAAAATAACCAAGAGAGATCTAAAAAAATGGATTAAAGAACCCTCAAATTCTCCCACCAGCAACAGAAAGGAGACAATTCAGTTTTTAACAGATCGACAAATGGATATGGAAAATAAGGAGATCTCTGCTTCAGTTTTAGAAAAAGAACAAGCTACCCAAATCAAACCTTTCCACGCTTTCTGCCAAGAAGAACAGACTTGGAGGCTTAAGTATTGTAGCTTGTGGCTTAAAGCTGGAGATCGAAACACCTTGTTCTTCCATAGGCACTATAGAGCTCGGCTATCCCGAAATCATATCTCTAAAATTGCTTGCTCAGATGGGACTGTGCTCAAAGGTCAAGAACAACTAAAAAAGGCAGTAGAAGATCATTTCCATAATATTTATAAAGAGGATGGGGATGGTAGTGAAGAAGTCATCTCTGAATTTCTCTCTGTTATATACCTAGGGGGATAATATGGGGCACCAAGGGAGGTACCCAAGGTAATAATGTAATAATGGGATGGGCCATAGTAATAAATAAGGTGGTTAACCCATGTCATGTAAGGGACCACAAGTAGTTAATAATAATGTAAGGGGCCCATGGTATTAGTTGATGGTATGAGGAAACCATGGTAATGATGCATGGTATTGTATGTATGAGGCCTATATAGAGGCTAGAGACTCCACATGGAGAGATATGAAGAGAAGTATTCTTGTATGAACAAACATATGGCTTGTGGAGTATTCTCCTTCCTTAAGGAGTGAATGTATGGTGTTGCCCTACCCTAAGGGTTTGATAATAAAGAATCATTTCTACCTATTCAGATCTTGTTATTCTTGGGTATATTTATATTTTCATATATTTCTGGGTTAGATCTACAACAAGTGGTATCAGAGCTATAACAAGTGGTATCAGAGCTACAACAATTGGTATCAGAGCTATAGGTGGTATCAGAGCTACAACAAGTGGTATCAGAGCTACAACAAGTGGTATCAGAGCTCTTAACCTGCAAATGATAACCAAATACAGAATATGCGAAGAAAGAGACCCAGAACACAGAATATGCGAAGAAAAGATACCCAGAACACAGAATAGCAATGATTTTATTATTCAGAGAGTAATGTTCACTTGCCTCTTCGAGGGGGCAACCTCCAATAGAGCAGAGCTTGATTACAAAATAAGACACGATACTCCTCGCAGGGAGTTTCTATTCCTTTATATATGACTCATATATGCAATACCACGGGCCAATACCGCGGTATTACTAATACCATCTATCTAATACTACGGCCCATTTGCAACTAACTGTGGTTCCGTTATTAATTGCGGATTAACCACTTACAATTATTAATATGGGCTTTATTGACTCTTGACTATGACGTGGTCCCATTACATAGATAAGGGGGTTAGGGTGGGACCCTAACAGAATTGCATCAGCCCAAAACATCAATTTTACATTTTTGAAAAACATCATGGAGCGTACCATATTTAAGATTGTCCTATTCATTCTTTCAGCTACTATGTTTTGTTGGGGATTATAAGGCACAGTTGTTTGATGTTTGATCCCATGTTGGCGAAGATAGTTTTCAAATTCATTTGAAGTGTATTATTTTCCATTATCGGTGTGAATAGAGCCAATATGAGATTGTGCATCATTTTAAATCCATGTATGAAATTTCTTGAATGTTTGAAAAACATCAAATTGTTCTTCAATAAATAAACCCAACACATTCTGGTGTAGTCATCAATAAATGTCATCATATATTTATTTCCATTTGCAGAAGGAACAGGCATTGGACCACATAAATCTAAATGAATGAGATCAAGTTTTCTATGTGCTCTTGAATGTGAATCATGAAAAGACCGTTTGCTATGCTTTCCTAGAATGCAAGCATCACATTGCTTAAGTTTCCTAGGAAATGTAGGCAAACCAGTAACACCATTTTTCTTCAACAAGTGGAGGTTGTCATAGTTCAAGTGTCCAAATCTAGTATGCCATAATAAACTTGATGGAAATGTACCTTCTTCATAATGAGAATTTTATGAGAAATTTTGTGCACGAGCAGAGGTACCCTGCAACTTAAGAAGCCTTTCTTCTTCTATCCTCGTCATGACAAGTGAGTGGTTTGAATCTTTTCTCACCTCAAGCTTGCCATCAAACATATGAATGGAGTTTCCTTGCAGGTGGATGTGGACCAAGGATAGGAAGTTTCTCCTCAGTTGTGGGAGATATAGAACATGATGCAGAAGAAAGTCTAGAAGACCAAGCAATTTAAGCCTGATTGTGCCAAGCCCTGATGGCTTGAGTTTTGATTTGTCTGCAAAGTATACTGCTCCATCAACATTGTCAGTAAATTCTTCAAAAAAATCTCTTCTAAAAGTCATGTGTCAAGTTGCTTCTGAATCAAGCAACCAATCATTTTTCCAAGAAGCAAGTGAAGCATTAAATAAGTCTTCATTTACTCCAATATTACAGTGTGCCACAACATAGTGAGTGGATTTAGATGCTTTACCTTTGTCTTTGTCATTAGTTTTACCTTTGGGTTGGTTTCTTTCCTGCTCAATTTTGTCCCAAGGCAACTTGCATGTGGATGCATCATCTGATCCATCTCTTTTGCAACATATGTAGTGTAAATTTGACTTTTCTCCTTGAGAGTGTCTGCCCCCCCGCCTCTAAAATGTCTTCCTCTTCCTCTTTGACCACCTCTTCCTCTGGAAGAATCTTGAGCAAGATTATTTTCTCTATGAGCAAGTCACACAGCCTCTTCAGAAGATTCAGGAGTTGTCTTCTTTCCAAAAGCTCTCTCTCTTTCAACAATTTTTTTCACAAAGAAGTCAAAGGTAATATCTTTGAGGTTTCCATTTGCTTGCAGTGACTCAAGATAATTTGAGTAAGTGGGATAAAGTGCCTTGAGAAAAGCTATCAGAGGAATATCCAGTTCAACATTAGTGACTTTGATATCATGCATTATAGATTTTATTTTTGTTGCAAGAGCAAGAGGATCATTATTTTTTAATTCAAGGGTGAAGAGTTTAATCATGAGTTGAACAACTTCAAGTGCAGAGTGTGAGTCATAGAGTTCCTTCAGTTTTTGTAAGGCTTTGAAAGCATTTGAAAATGGCGAAATATGGCGACTCACCTCTTCATTTACTGATGCTGCAATCAATGCATACGCCTTGTTGTTCTTATTTTCCCAAATGGCAAACTCCTTGTCTGAGGTAGGTTGTTCTGGCTCTTTGTCTTTGTCTCCAACACACACTCCTTTCCACAATTGATTGAAAATGATGGTGTGTTTTATCTTCCGGGACCACTCAGGATAGTTATCCTTACTAGTGAGAGCTACTCCCACAATAGATATGATTGAATGCATTGTAAGATCTGTATACTGTGGGAAAACATACTTTTGCTGCAAAATTTTACTCCTTAAAAAAATCTAATTCTGATATATGAAGACAGAGGTATTATGTTGGGAAGTTGGTATTTGGGGAATGTGATATATTATGTCAGACCGCGTTATTATGAGGCACACACACTATGGGAGGAGGTAACTAGGGAAACGCAGTTGAAACAATACCAACATAGGCCACTAGTTTGAAGTAGAGACAACGTTATACTATAATTCAAAGACAATGAATTTATGAAACAATATAATGTATATCAACGTTCTATGAGACTTGTATATGAAGACAGACGACGAAAGCTGGACAACGTTATATTATCTCTACCAACTACGTTAATTGTGGTAATGAAGGAAGGACAACAATTAAAATTATATTAAGTTAAAAATACCTTAAAAAAATAATTTATATTTATTTTGAAAAAATTGTTTTATTTGATATTATATAATTAAATATTGATATTTATCTTTTCATATTATTGTTATTAAAAATGATGAAAAATAAAAATATATATAATTATATTAATAATTTAATAAGGTCTAGCCCACAGGGGTTTGGTCTCGTGGTCAGCGAACGGTCTACTAAGTCGTTCGTGCCATTGTGCATGTCACGGGTTCAAGTCTCGTCTTACCTTAAGGGGCCGTTTTTGTGGGCTAGGTGGTTCCTCCTAGAGGTTATAGTGGCAGCTGGTGGGATTCGACCCCGTGTAACGCGAGTACGATACCACCTCCATTGCCGATTCTGCTAGATATAAAAAAAATAAAAAAAATTAATAAGG
>APFE030493406.1:20266-104640 GCA_000404065.3 Pinus taeda | reverse complement strand
ATTTTATGCATTTTTTTTTTCTTTTGTAAGCAAGCATTCTTATATTATATTAACAAATCAAAATTTACACAATGTACAAACATAGTATCCATCTTTGTCTTAGAATGAGGAAACCATTGTGTGATAAAAAAAATCTCTCTTCCTTAGAGGGGAAACCAAAGTCTTTTTCCAGAGAGCTTAACATGTGAAAAATATTGTCATTCAGCTCACAGTGGATTGTTGAGCCTCGTGATGCCATAACTAATGACTGCAAATGAAGGATAGTTGCAAATTGTAATGGCGTTGGGAGCTTATCGAGACCATATCATGCACACCTAGGCCTAACAAAAGAGGCGAGGCCGCTCGGATGTCCATCAAGCCAAAACAGGGTCGCTCTGATGTTCATTAATTAAAATGGAAAGACAATTACTAACCTTTTTCTCGCCATGTCACCGGAGGCTAGTGCACGTCGCACTAGAGCTTCATTGTAGTCGTATTGGTGCATTTTTGAACCTGAGTGTTGCCTTGAGCATGCACATTGCTAGAATCCTCAAGGGCCTCTTCTAGGATGTCACACCTATAAGCGCTATGATGAGGGGGAAGGGAGGAGTGTTGGCCGTCGGGGGGGGAGACGAAAAGCGCAAAGGGAGGAGGAGCTCAATGGGGAGGTAGAGAGGACGAGCTAGTGGGAGGGGAACACGAGGGAGACATAGTAGGGTACGAGAGGTTGGTGGGGTAGGCAATTTTGAGGCATTTGGTAAGTTTTTTTATCGAGGAGGTGGAATGATTGAGGTGTGTAGAAAGCTCCATTATCTAGTTAGCATCTTTAAACTTTTCCTGCTCCCTATCTTTCAGTTGATGGGGCAGGAGATTGTGGAGAGCCCAAAGGGACGTGTGCCCCCTGCGGGTCTCCTCCCCTTCCATGGAAACCACACTTTTTCTTATGTGCTCAATGATGTTTTTACCAAATTGGGTGGAAATGGAGGCATCGTCTAGAGTGGTGTGGGGAAAACCATAACCGCTTCCCCTACCTGGGTAGTGTTGCCTTCCTTTATTAATACTTATAGTGGAGATGTAGGGGTTGGGCATCATGAGGCTATGATCAAGGGGAGTTGAGAGGATTACAGGGGGAGGTGACCAGGAAAAAAACAATTGGGAGGCCAAACCTTTGAGGAATATAATGTCAGAGACTGTAACACCCTCCTCCCACATCTACCCAAGTCATCGGCCAACCAGAGTAAATATGTGACAAGAGGCTACTATGATTAGATTCAACCTCCTATGTGACTTTAAGGAAGTGGAATCGACAGAAACATAACATACATACCTTCCACATAAGCTATAGGACTCTTAGGAACCATCCCAACCACTCAAATAGCTAGCCTATGGGTCCCACTGAGGTTTTAGACCACTTGACCCCCAAACGCTCCCATGATATGGACTTGACAGCGTCGAGGAGGCTCTGGATGCTCTGATGCCAAGGGATACCATTGGTCATGGACTATTTTTCCCAGTGTTGTGGTAATGTTCTCGAGATTTGAGCCACTTTTTCAGGTCCAGAGCTGAGGTCACTACCCATAACTGAATGACACCTTCAGAATAGAAAGATAACATGGAAACAATGATGCAAATGTAAATTCTTGAACAAGCCCTTAACCAGACCCCTTCTAGCCATGACAGGAATTTCGTTAAACATATCCCAAATATGTAATCTATAGGTGTAAACAACAGATTTAATCATAGGGATCTCATACTTATCTGACAATCATTATGAAGCATTCTTCCCTTATATAATTTGTTGCATTTTCATCTATTAGGTCATAGGTACATTGTTCATTTATTTACAAGTAAAAACATGATAAGATCCATACATAGCCATTATCATAAAACATATACATAGTCAACATAATAACAACAAAAATACCAAGGAAATCACAACCATATGATCCACATATAAACCAGTAAAATACTCATAGAAATACAAGGAGAAATAACCTCATATTGATGATGAAAAATCCAAACCTAGGATGGGACTACCACATTCCACCCAACCATAGAATGACTGAGCCAAATATCTCTTCATTCATTCACCCCTATGCCATATTCCAATCATGAATGTGGGACTCAACCCGAAAGAACCAACCGGGGCATCCCGAGGCTAAACCACCTCACCCTCATCAATAGAAATCAGGCCTTACCATAATCCAACTTGGATCACTAGGTCAACATAATAAACATGTAATAAAATACTTTACCATGATCTCCATCTGATCACTAGGTCAAACAAGCATGGATGCCACCGGATCTCTCCACCTACACTGTGAGGAATGTTCCTATCTCCTAGTCTCTCAAGCTTTACTGCAATACACACTGGATCAATAGGCCCTAAACTGAGACCCACTTTCTAGGCTTTACTTCATACCCCAACCCAAGGTTACTAGGCCCAACGGAGACCAATCCACCTCTTGGCTTTACCGTATGTCCTGCCATCCATTAGCAAGGATTCCTAGGCCCATAGAGGCAACACAATCTTGGCTTTACCACAACCCACAGTCTGGCTCACGGGTTATGATCCAGATGGATATTGGTGGCCACTCACCTATTCCACTTGGACCCCCACCATTGTTTCTTTTAATTTTTCAGTTTCCTTATTTGTAGCACAATTTACTATTTTTGGCAGTTTTTTCGGGTCCTGAACTTTCGGAGCCATTTTGAGGCCATAAACAACGTTTTTGGGGAAAACAACGACCAACTTGGGTTGTATATCAATGTTGGTCATTAAAAAATTGTATTCTTCGGATATATATTTCTAACGAGGTATTGTGTGCATCAAACGAAGATCGTATGCCAAAGTTATGACCCCGAAAAATTGATGTACCAATTTACCCAAATAGGGCCCATAGTTTGGCGGTTCATCTCCTAGGGTTAGGTTTTTGGATGTTTAGAGTTTTCCATTATTTCTCAACAATAAATAGGCCTTTGAGCCTCATTGCAACACATTTCAGAGGCATGTAGCCACGATATCTCTTCTTAGAGATAAGCTACTATCACTCGAGCTAGTCTTATTTCCATTATGTTTGTAAGCATATTTCAGTATTTGATATTAATGAAATGAAGTTTGATTTCTACTGCATCTTTGTATTTATGGTTATTTCTGTAATTTGTTGTCTTCCTATTTAAATCTGGATCTGTGGTGTCAGATTGGTCTGTTCTTTCTTTGTATTTCTTTGCATGTCCACAATGAGGTTGGGATATAAGGAGCTAGGGCTTGATCTGGTTGAACCTTTGCAAGATCAACCTCGCAAACCCCGACGACCGTCCACAGGGGAAGAAAAGAAAGATGAGGGGGCAAGAGATCCTATTAAAATATTGCTTGAGGAGGCCATCAAGAAACAAAAGAATGCGATGATGGATAACTTTACCTAGATTCTTCAACGGTTGCCCACCGGCGGTGCATCCACATCCAGCAGCCACTCTGGAGGCTCTATTAATTTTAAGGTACAAGTAAACTTTGACATTCCCATATTTGAGGGCCAAATAGCTGCAGACATCATAGATAAATAGTTAAATCTGCTAGAAGGATATTTTTCTAGCCGAAAAAAGATTACCTTTTCTCTTCTCAAAGCCCCCCCCACGTCAAGGACTAGTGGGAAACCTACTGTGAGCAGAAGGATGAAAGTACGACCTCACTATTTTTAGCCACACCCACTTGGAACTCATTCTGGGATGCCATCAAGGAGCAATACTACCCTATCAGGAGCTATGAGGATAAATACATATAGTGAACAACGATGCGACAGGGAAGGGATCAAGATGTGCAGAGTTTACTAATGTTTTTCATACCCTTCGCACAAAGTTGAGTATCAAGGATTCTAAGAAACATTTGGTACTCAAGTACTGCGACTGCCTGCAAAGGTACATCCAGGACGAGATGGAGTTCTTGGACATCTCCTCACTTAGCACGACATACCGATATGCCATCAAGATCGAGCAAAATTTTAAACAGAAGAAGTGAGACTTTGGATCTACGAATTTGAAACAAGGGAAAGGTGTCCCAAAATTGCAGAACAAAGGATAAATCCAAGGCGGGGTGGCCCAGGGCAACCCACCAAATCCGTAAGCAAAGAACAACACCGTGAAGCCGAATAAGGACACGGGAAAGTGGTGTGAGTTCCATAAGAGCTCCACTCACAACACAAGTGAGTGTCGGGCCAAGAAGTCACTGGTGGCCGAGCTAAAGGCTTCAGAATCAGATGCATGTTTTGACTCTGAGTCAAAACCCGACAAGGGGAATGACAAAGGGAAGCAGATTATCGATGTGAAGCCCAACACCATCGTTGCCACCACGAAGATCTAGAAGGAAGAACCCGAAGATCTAGAGGAGGAGGAGCGCCTCTTCCACTCCTAGATGTGGGTAAAGGGTTCCCCGCTACAGTTCATTGTCGACAGCAGGAACCAAAAGAACCCCATTTCTGAATAGGTCATGAAGTAGCTGGTCTTACTGACCACAACACACCCACAACCATACACCATCGGGTGGCTTCACTAAGGATGGGATCTTCGCGTGAGCCAACAGTTTCATCTTCCATACAACATCAAGCCCTTCACGGATGAGGTATTATGTGACATTGCTCCCCTTGATGTTTGTGATGTATTATTAGGCCAACTATACTTGTGGAAGTGACATGTTGTGTATGAGTCAAGGCCTTGTATTGTTATTGTTACTTTTGGAAATAAGTTGTACAGGATACCGAAGGTAGCACTGCCTACTTCCATCTCTTTGGTTGCTACAAAACAATGCAGTATGCTCATTTCCAAAACCAAGAAATTTGTTTTCCTCATGATACACCCTCAGGGAAAGAAGAAGATGGTGGCCACGACCTCCAGATAGGGCCCCTCTGCACGACAACAACAGATGAACAAGGTCGTGGAGGAGTACGAGGACATCTTCACCTCCCCTACAGGGGTGCCTCTGCACTGTGAGGTTAAGCACTCCATCAATCTAACCCCAGGTGCATTGTTGCCCAATGGACCAATCTATCGGCGCTCCATTCTGGAGAATGAAGAAATCAAGAGGCAGATTCAAGAGCTATTGTAGAAAGGTCACATTCGGCTAAGTTCATCGCCCTGTGGGAGCCCGATCGTGTTGGTATAGAAGAAGGATGGGACTTGGAGACGTTTATTGACTATCGGGCATTGAAAAAGATCACTGTCCAGAATAGGTACCCTATCCCATAGATTGATGACCTTCTGAACCAACTCAATGGGGAAAAATATTTCAACAAGATCGACTTGATGTCCAGATATCACCAGGTACCAATCGAACCCTCCGATGTGTGGAAGACTTCCTTCAAAGACAAGGAGGGCCTTTTTGAATGGTTGGTTATGCCTTTCAGGTTGACGAATGCTCCTGCAACCTTCATGAGGCTGATGGATGACATCTTGTGTCCATTCACCAACTCATTTATAGTGGCATACTTGGATGACATCCTGATCTTCAGCTAGAGTTGGGAAGGGCACCTCCACCACATCCGATAGGTTCTACAAACACTGCGACAACACAAGTTGTGTGCCAATTTGAAGAAATTCACTTTTTGCATGACCCAGGTTTAGTATCTGGGATACATTATTGATGAGTGGGGGGTGCATGTGGATCCAGCCAAGATCCAATTCATTCGAGATTGGCTAGCCCCAACCACTCTGATAGAGCTCTGCAACTTTCTGGATCTTGCCAATTTCTACTACAGGTTCGTGTTGGGATTCTCTCATATCACTTGGCCCTTGAGTCAAGTCACCAAGGGAGGAGTGAAAGCAAAACTATTTTGGTCTGAATCTCATAGAAAGTATTTGTAGAGTTGAAACATCGCCTCTTCTCTGCACCAATCCTCACATTACCAGACTTGCAAGAACCATTTGAGATCGAGACAAATGCCTCTAACTATGTTGGGTGCGGGATCCCCCAAGGGAAGTTTTGGGGATTAAAGCCCGAATTTTGGTTAAAAGTTGTAAATCTGATGTAAAGACTCCGCATTTTGTGGGCGCAGAGCACGTAGCTTGTAAATGAGTCATAGGGTTGTCCGCCCTTAATTTTGTAATGTAATGTCAGCTATAGAGATCTACCCATGGTCCGCAGACCATGGGATTGTTTAAATAGAGCGAGTCTCTAAGTAGTTAAGGGATCAAAGAATAAAGGTAATGAATGATGAAGAATTGAGTCAGATCTAAAGTGTAAAGTCTAGTTTTGGGTCGTAGAGTAGGAGAAAGCTTTGTAGTTGAGTGCGCAAACGCCTAGTAGTCTGCAGTTGAGTGCACAGACCCCTGAAGCTGAGTGCGTAGGGCGAGTCGATTCTGTAACCGTTGGAGCATTAACAAAGAGAAGTTTTCATATCAATTCTATGTATTTATTTCTTGTTTTCAGTGTTGAATATCTTGGGTATAAATTGCATTTCTATTGTTTATATGATGTGCAAACATATATGACTGTGTTGATTAAGTGAACACAAGGTAGAATATCTGTTTACGTGAACTTAACTAACATTTGTAAGAAGATAAGTAAGATACATGGTATAGTTTGGGGAAATAGCGCAAGTCGCTACCTTAGCAGCGTGAAAGCATCTCAGCCCATAGTTAGGGATGCGTGAAGGCGATTATAACAAATATTGAAGGTCTCGTAGGTCAGAACAGTGCACGAAGTGACTTGCGTGAAGGTAGGCACAGTTGGACTAAATCGACACCTCAAACATCTCAAGGGTATGGAAACTTGGTTCCAGCATCCCCCCATACTGCCTCGGGTGAGACTTCAGTCTGCGCTCCGCGGGATGATGCCGAAAGGGCCAGTAGTGTAGGGATTTTTGGCTAAATAACTCTGAACTTGGGTCAAGCCCTGTCAAGCCAACAAATGGTTCCGTTGTCAGGATCAGAATCTGCATAGAGATGTTTGATGTCGTATCATTGGAATCCAACTAAGAAGGAATTTGAAGGCTGGTTGGATAGGAGAATTCACGAGTTTGCGGCGCAAGAGAACAGGAATCCGTGACTGTCAAAAGAAGAGTGGTTAGATTGCTACCTGTACACAGAGATCCATGAAATCTTCTTCGCGTCTTTGCCTACTGTTATCACAAAACCAGACCCTGATAGGCTGCTAATCAGGAAGACTTTGAGTAACTATTTCAAACCAATCTTTTGGCTGAGGCTTAGCCTCCTCAACCTGAGAGGGCTCTCTCACTAGGTTAAAGATTTTAATTTAAGGATTAGATGGCTAATTCTATGGAAAAACCAAACAAAAGGTATAAATGGTTGAAATGCTAATCAACAAACATATATTGGGCTATGGAGTCAAAAAATGTTTTAGTACAACAACAAGATTAGCTTAACATGGAAGTCAGGGCATAAAGAGTCTTAATATATTAGTAAAATAGAGACATAGTGCAAGTAACACAGTTTTATAAACACATGAAGGAAGTTAGAGCATTATCAATGAATTCTAAGTAACATGTGTTCATACCATTGCAAGTAAGTAGATGAAGAAGGCCATGAGAAAATCAAACATTAAAACTCTTTTTGAATCTTGAGTAGTGAAGCCAAAATCTCTGTATTAACATAAAAACACACAGTCTCTTACAATAACACAGTATGCTTGTTTCTTTTGAAAATTGCCAACCCTGAGACATTCCACCTCTTGTCCTTTATAGAGTTATCATTACAATCTTCGATTCCCTAACCCAACATGAGGGGAATTCGAATTTCCTATCTTGACACCTATTCATTCCTAAAACATACTATTAATTACAAGTAGCAGTTATGTAACAGTCTTAGGGTCCTAATACAATTAGGAGTATAACTCCTTATTATAATAATAACAACTTAAACTAGGAATTAAATTTGATACTTGACAGCTGCTCCTCCTTAACTTCGACCTTGGTGATGTCCATAACCCTCTTGCCGGCCTTCAGTAACTTCTCCTTTATTTGTCCTAAAAACTAGGAAAACGTCCTCTGCAATGTAGCCTTGGTCTTCAATGGTGTCTTACACTTGTGCAAAAATTAAACTCTTTGAAGTTGCATGAAGAAATTCAATCTGGATGTGCTAGGAAATAAACTATTGTTTTTGTAGCACAAAAATTTTTCTTGCATATATCTTTCATTCCTTGAGTTTTTCCTTTACTTCGGCTTTAAACATTCTCAAATGATCTCCTTACATTTCTCCAGCACCATCCTTCTTTAAAAATAACCCCTTCTTTCCTTTGAGGATTGATAAAAAAAAAACAAAACTGTACCAATAACAGTTTCGTAGCGCGCTACGAAACTGCTTTGTGAATTAATTTACACAATTTTTTCCAAAAAATTTACTTCTAAGGATTCTTCATAGCTGTTTCATTATGTACATATGCCACATATACCTAACATCACCCGTCCTTGAAAACTCTTCAAAAAGTAAAGTCTTTGTTTCAACCAAAATTGTTATTAGGATTTCATCACTTACTTTCTTGTTCATTTGTGTTGAGGCTGACCTCCAGACTTTCTCAGCTGAATTTCAAGGTCTTCAATTTGTCTTTTCATCGCCCTGATATTAGTTCTTAGTCTGTCATTGATCCATCTGATATACCTTTCTTCCTTGATTGTAGGGATAGTCCAGGTGAAGTATTGAGTGTCTCTGCTAACTACTTCAGGTTTTGAAGCTTTTCCATCTTCCCACAGGGCCTTCATTCTTTTGAAATTGGCCTTCTCAACTACATGTTTCCTTGCCCTTTTCTTAAGTTTGGCAATCTCAAGATTGGCAAGCTTCAATTTCTTCTTGACTTCCTCGTAATTATTTTCTTCTTCTTGAGTATTGACTACTCTGTTTCTGTCATCTTCGTGCATGAGTTATGGTTGCAATACTAGAACTACGAGCTCTTCATAGAATCCTGATATCTCCCCTGTCTCACTTACCTCTAGCTCTACCTCCTATAACCTTTTGGACTGCCTAGTCATAGGCCTTCTGGGCTTAAAAACAAATTCTGAAACATGATCATCAAATTGTAGCTTTTTAGAGGATTTCATCTTTTTTGACTTGCCCTCACTTAATTCAATGAAGTTTGCTTGGACCAGAGGGGACTCTTCAATGTCAATAGCCTGAAGAAGATCATTCAAATTTCCCTTTGAGACTGGGCTTTCATTAGTGACCACTATTTTACCCTTTTCTTTGGCTATTTGACTTCTAGTTACACTTCTCTAGACTGTTTCACCAATGGACTGCTCTTGTGCTGCTTCCTTAATTTGAACTTTCTTCTTCTGTGAATGTTGAGGAATATCTTGAATAGCCAATGGTGTTCTAGTCATTGGATCCTTAACTTGCTTTCTAGCCTTCAGTTTAACAAACCTGCTTGGCCTTTCTTCTACATGATGACTAGTCACTAGCGATGATATTTCCTTAGCCCTAGGGCTAAGTCATGTTTTAGCTCTAAAATCGGACATAAAGAGAAATGAAGACCACTCTATATCTACCTTCTGAAGTTCATGCAAGACAATTAATTTAACTAAGACATGATGGAACAATGATGTTTCACATGCCTCTTTCTTCAATTGTATTTTATCAGACATCTTGCCTAAGCTCCGAAATAGAAAGAAAGGTAGATCTAGAGATATTATCCCAGTGAAATGCAATAAGAGTTTGAAATGATAAGAATACACCTTGTGGTATCTTCCTTCATAGGTGAAGTACCTTTGTATGCATGAGAGTAGGTTGGCATATGAATCTTTGACATAACCCCTTGGCACTGCTTTAGTTAAATCTGTGTCTACAAACTTTGGCTTCAAGAATATCTTGCAAAGTGCCATTTCAAACTTGAAATTTTTAAACCACTTTTCCTGACCTCTAGGAATTTTTGTGACTAAAGATATAACTTTAGGAGAAATTGGCAATTCTAACACTCCAATCTTTGTATGTAAACCTATGAAATTTGGAGCAAATTCCTTGGTCACTTGGTTATGTCCTCCGTGTAGTTTCTCACAAAACCTCCAGCAACCTACTTTTTTGAAGGCTTCTTCAACTGTTTTATCCTTTGTGAGAGCATCTAAGCCTTCAGGTTCAGTTCTCAGACATCGGCATGACCTGTGACTCTTTATTTCTTCCGACATTACTCCTTTGAAATCCCTGTAGATAGAAGACCTAGAAGAAACTTCCTTGCTTAATTTAGGAACTGCCTCGCTTGAATTTGATGAAGAGTTGCCTCGCTTGAAGCCTACGGAAGAATTCTGATCTTTGCTCACCCTGGGCTTGTTTACTTCGAACTTAAGAACAACAGCAAGTGTCTCTTGCATGAATATGACCAAGATCAACATGGATATGACCAGGATCAACTAAGCCTTTCCTTTTTTGAAATTTGAAATGACTGTGGAAAAATGACCCCTAACGAATCTAATGATGGATATGAATGGTTCCATTTGAGAGGTAAGGTTCATGGACTGACACCTTATGATGAAATTTTAATGGATTCTAGTGGATTTGACAGCTAGACATGATTGTTCACGAATCCCCGATTTTGTAGCACATCCAGTGTAAATTCTGGGTTTTGCACTACGAAAACACCTAACTACGAATCCTTGATTTCGTAGCGCAGGTAGTGTAATTTCAGGAATTTGCACTACAAAAACACCTAGACAGTTTCGTAGCACGTTCAAAAGCTTGAAATGACTAGACACATGAGACTTTAAACATGATATGGGATCCATAAGGAGAAAAACAAGGTTGTTGAACTTTATTTGATGATGGAAATGAGACTCTAACCCTATGACTTAGACTCTAAAAACATAAAAATAACTTGACCATGTTTAACACAAAAAACTTTGGAACCATGTGGGTTGTCCAAAATTTTAAAAACTTTTACAGTGATAATAGTGTCTCCACTTGGGATAGTGTGCCCTTGTGGTACACTAAGAACCTACAGTTCCAATGCTTTATCCATTTATGATAAAAACATAAATTTTGTTGACAATCATCCTCTTCAAACTATTTGGGCCTTCACCTCGGGCTTAAGATTTCTGTTTCATCTTGTCATTATTAGCAAAAACTAAAAAAAGAAAAAAGAAAAACGATTATATACAATGTCATGAGAGATTGGTAATACTTCAACAACGATAATGCTTTAGGAACCTGCCATTAACATGCCCTCTAGCATATGATCCTCCATCAATTTCCTAAAGTATATAGGTGTTGTTTCCATGAAAACTAGCAACTTGAAAAGGACCCTTCCATAAATTCTCAAACTTACCGTGTTTGCCCTTTTCTTCAATTCTGGCCTCCCATTTCAACACTTTATCTTGAATCTGAAAACTGTCTTCTTTGATCTTTTTATCAAATGTACTCTTAATTATGTTCTGATCATGTTGATGACTGTCATAAACTTCACTTCTCTTCTCTTGTAGGGCTATCAGCTGGTTGATTCTCCTCTGAATGGCATTTGGTTCTTCTTCATGTCCTTGAATTAGCTTCATTACCGCTACTCCAAGTGATGTTGGAAATATAGCTTCGGCACCATAAACTAGTTAATATGGCGAAGTCCCAATTGATCTCTTTGTACAAATCCTATCAGCCCATAAGGCATACTTCAGCTTTAAGTGCCAAGCTTTCTTGTTTTCCTGCATCACCTTTTTGATGATCCTTACAATGCTCTTATTTAATGATTCAGCAAGGCCATTTCCTTGCGGATAGTAAGCAGTAGAATTTCCAAGAGTAATGTGATATTGATGACAGAAATTGATCATTTTCTTAAACTTGAAAGCTTGAGCATTATCTGTTATAATCTTCATGGGGCAACCAAATTGAGACAATATATTATTTTCTAGGAAAGAAATAATTACAGAATCATTGGCTTGCCTTGTTGGAATCGCCTCTATCCATTTGGTGAAGTAATCCATTGCTGTAAGAATCCAGTGATGCTACCCTGATGAAGGAGGATGTATCTCTCCAATAAAGTCTAGTCCCCACTGCTGAAAAGGAGCTTCTACATAAATAGGGATCAAAGGTAAAGGTACAAGCTTCCTTCTTCCTTCAAAAATTTGGCACTCATGACATGCAGCGATTGGCCAAAAATATCTGGATCTTAGGATCTTATTTGTTGTAGCCTTCCAATAATGATGTCCTCCACAATCTCCTTTATGAAATTATTCAATAACTTTATCAACTTCTTCTTTAAGGAGACAATTCAGCAAAATTCCTCCTGCATCTTTCCAAAACAGATTTTGATCATATACAAAATATCTCAAATACTTCAGCTTAACAAACCTTTCTTTGGACTTTGATAGGTTGGCGGGAGCTTTATTATGTTGTAGAACAAAAGCCACATCCTTATACCATTCTGAAACCAAGAATTTCTCATTAATTTGGACCAATTCTTCCTCATTTTCAGAAATTTCTGAGATTTCTGCATTTAGATTTATGTCAATACAATCCAGATTTAACTGAGCCATTAGCTTTGCCAAGCCTTGTCCCTTCACCAATTTGGTTGGTTTGATGTCTATATCATATTCTAGCAATTCGGCTATCCACTTTCCCCTCTTACCATCAGCATTTGCTTGAATTAGAATATCTTTTATTACAACACTTGGAACATATGCCACAATGTGAGAATGTAGAATATAGATTCTAAAATCTTTTATAGCTTTCACCAAGGCATAATCTTGCTTTTCTAGAATATTGTACTTCAGTTCAACATTTGCTAGTGTCCTACTAAAGAAAGAAATAGGTTGTTCAATACCTTGCTTTCCTTTTTGTAGCAGAACCCCAACAATTGTATTCTCGGAAGCAAATGTAAAAATAAGAAATTCCTCGGAAAAGTCTAGACTGATGAGTACCGGTGCTTGTGTAAGTGCCTTCTTGATTCCTTCAAAAGATTTATTCACTTCAGCTATCCACTTAAAGTCCACTACTTTCTTTAACATCCTTGTTATATCCTTGACAATCTCAGCAAAATTAGGAATGAAGCGCCTAACAAAATTCACTTTTCCAAGAAAAGATTGAATCTCTTTCCTACTTCTTGGCAGATCTACTTTTTGAATTGCATTAACTCTATTAGGATCAATCCTGATTCATTCTTCAGAAATTATATGACCGAGTAACTTGCCTGATGTTAAAGCAAAGATACTTTTAGTAGGATTAAGAGAGATACCAAACCTTCTACATTTCAGCAGAATTTTCTCTAGGTGTTTCAAATGATCTTCTTCTTTCTTTGAAAAGACTGTGATGTCATCAAGATAAACAACCACTAATTTATCCTTTTCTTCAGCAAAAGCAATATCCATTGCTCTTTGGAAAGTGGCTCCCACATTTATGAGACCAAAAGGCATCTTATCGTACATGAATGTGCCCCATGGTGTTGTGAAGGTTGTCTTCTCCTGATCACCCGGATGCACAAGAATCTGATTGTACCCTGAGAAACCATCAAGCATAGACATTCTTTGTGAACCAACAATATTTTGCAGAATTGAATCCATCTTGGGAAGAGGATAGTTGTCCTTTAATGAAGCCTTATTCAAATTTCTGAAATCAATACAAATTCTGATTTCTCCACTCTTCTTTCTATCCAGAACCAAATTTGCAAGCCAATTTGAGAATCTGATTGGGACAATGATTTTAGAATCAAAGAGTTTCTTAATCTCCTTTTCAATCAATGGCATGAGAAGGGGATTAGTTCTTCTCAACTTTTGTTTGAAAGGTTTCTCATTTTCTTTAATAGGAATAGTATGCTAAATAATGGAGGGGTCATACTGTTTTAAGTCAGCATAACTCCAAGAAAAAACATCAATAAACCTTTTCATCATCTCAACATATTTGACTTTCATATCAGCTGAAAGAAACTTTGAAATTTTGATCATCTTAGGTAAAGCTGAAGTACCCAGATTGCAGCTTTCTATTTCCTCTTCATCAACTTGTATCTTTGGCAATTTGAACACATCATTCTGATCGAACAACTTCTCAAGAGGAATTAGACCATTTGGTATTGAATTATTTTTTAGTTTTAAGACTATAGAATTTTCTTTAGACTCAACAAGCATGTTTTGTTGATCTACTTGAGTACTTTCAAATTCTTCTTTCAATTCAATAAAATTCTTTACCTGTTGATCATCTTCAAAGACTTTCCAATTGGTGATATTATCTGGTATAGCTGGTCTATGCCGAACTTCAACCTCATATTTTTCAGAAGAATGAATAGGAATGACAAACAAATTTGCCGAAATGTCAAGAGAATCAGCAATGGAATTTTGGTCTCTAGTTTTTATAGTGAAAGAATATGCTTGAAAATTTTCCAACATATCTAAAACTAGATTTCTATATGCTCTCATTCTCACATCCTTTGTTTGATAGACACCCTCAACTTGTCTAATAACCAATTCGGAATCTCCAAAAACGGAAATATTCTGAGCCTTCATTCTTACCAAAACTTCTAGACCCAAAATCAAAGAGTCATATTCAGCCATATTATTTGTGCAATCAAAATTCAGTTTGTAAGAGTAAAACTTACTCTCATCACTTGGACTTGTGATCCAAATTCTAGCTCCTGCCCCTTCCTTTCCTGTTGATCCATCAAAGTACAAATACCACCATCCCTTCATCTCTTTGTCATTTTATTGCTGATTTTCTGAGCGCTGATTTTCTGTTTTCATTTCTTCCGATCCACTATCAACTGACTCATTAAAAAGAATGGTAGATCCAAGTTCAGTATCAAATGAATAAATAGGAAAATTCTGAGGTTTATCTTTGCTGGTTACCATATAAGCCATTATGTGCTCCCGATATAACCTCCTTTGTTCACAAAAAACAGGAATGGTGGCATAGGTGAGGTCCATCTGCATTGTGCCTTTGATTTTTGCTACCCATGATCTTGATAGAAACATCCCAAACTTTGGTGGGATATCAGCCACAACAATGTCCATAACAATTGTCTTTGTTGGGATTTGACCAACAACAACATCTTTGACTAAACCAATACATTGGACTCTTTTTGAATCACAAGAGAATAAATCCTTATATGGTCTTGTTACCTGTAATTCTATCCTCTCCATAATTACTTTGGGCATGAGATTATGAAAAGCCCCCGAATCCAACATAGCATTATGTAAGGTCATATCATGAATACTAACGCTTACATAGAAAGGAGTAAATTCTTCATTTTGATCATCTTCTAACCTTGGACCCAAATATATAGTAGGATTATATTCTTGTACATTTAAAATATCAGTAGCTATTGGTTGCGAATTTAACATCTCTACAATCTTGCTTCTGTATTTATTCACTTTGAGAATCTCACTAAAAGGGACTGATATTTTAATTTTTGCAATTTCATTCTCAAGGTTGAAAACAGAAACAAATTTTTTCAACTTCTTTGATAGGAGGGGGAAGTTGAGTGTCCCTTTTACCAAATGGAGAGTCCTCCCTACCTCCAGAAACCTTTGGGGTATCCTTTTTGGCTTCAACGGCCTTTGAAACATCTTTCTTGACCTGTGTTTTGTTTGCAATAATTGGCACATTTTTGTTTCTAAGATTGTATTGTTTTTGCATTTCAAAGATAGCATGTTGATACCCTTTTAAATAATCTGAAGGCTCTTCCCATTGATTGGCCAAGCCGGACTCATCATGTTCTTCCTTAGTCAAGAAAATTCCTGACATCTCTTCATCAAGACAATGGATAGATTCTTTAGGAATCTCAGGATCATCTTCTTCAACAACCAAATTCTACTGAAAAGGAGGTCTCACTGGAGGATCAGGCTACTGATTCCTATTTTCTCTTGGTCTTTGTTGGTTTTGCAGTCTCCTGAATTGAGGGTTTCTAAATTGAGGTTCCTGTTGCACAAGGGGAGAAGAGGTGTTTCCAAGAGCTAACCTATCCATCAAATTCTCCATTGTTTTCATCATTGAGTCTAATTTATCTTCAACAGTTGAAGAGGAAGGTTTCTCTTCTTCTTTCAATTTAGCTTTTCCCATTTTTTATTTTTTGGTAGCTACCATGTTTACCTCTACCTTTACTGCATCATTCTGCGTATCAGTAAGTGTGGTAGACTCTCTTTCTCTTAGCAAAAGAGAAAATTCAGAATCAAATGCTTCCGCATATCTCATTTGTGCTAAGGCTTCTGGAGGTTTCAAGCGAGCTGGAATTAAGTTAAACACTTTATTGAATCTTTTTGAGAAATTTTGAATAGTTTCATTAAGTGATCTTCTAAGGTTGTTATACTCAGTAAGTGCTTGAACCGGGTTAGTTTTGTTTCCCCATTTCCTTAGAAAACTGTCTTCAAATTCAATCCAATTTCGAATGCTTCTCAGGGTAAGAGCCTTAAACCATTTTCTAACCTCACCAATAAAGGTTTGTGCATTAGTCCTAGTTTCACATCCTCATCATCAAATTCCTCTCTGTCAGCAAAATCATTAAATTTGTCTACATGTTCTTCTGCTATAATTTCTTCATCACCACCCCATGTTGGGATTCTTGCAGCGAATTTAGTAGGAAGATCATGCAAAATAGCAGGGAGTGCAAGTGGGGCATACCTAGTGGTTATATCCATGATTAAAGGAGGAACAATAGTTATAGGGATAAAAGGGACAGAGGATGAAGAACTGATATGAGGAGGACTGCTTGGTTTCTAAAAGCCACTAGGAATAGCAAAAACAGAAGATGAAGAACCGATACGAGGAGGACTACTTGGGCTCTACAGACCAGTGACAAATGTACTCCATTTTGGAAGAGGTAAACCAGCTTTAGATTTCAACAAGACTTCGAATGGGTCAAGATCTTTCAATTTATCTAGAGCCTCCTTTTCTAACAACAACTTAGAGGTAACAACTTCCCAAAACTCCTCTTTATTTTCCTGTGTTACTAGGGCTGAGGTGTCAATTTCTCTCTTTTTCAAATCTAGGATAATACCAATGAGCTCTTCTTCATTTTCTGATCTAAACAATACTTCATGAATTTTATCATCAACTATTTTGTCTTCAGGACTTCTTGAGAATTCAGAGAGCAGAGATTTTGAATAAAATGGAGTACCTGGTATTTCCGAAAATCTTTGACTTCATCTTGAAACAATGTTCGAATTGTCCACAGGAGTAGGTGGATTAGGGTCAGGATTACTCCATGTGTATCTCCTTCTCGAATCCACCTTTAAAACTTTGAAAATATATGGAGTCACCAAGGTATATTGCAACCTTGAAAAGTTATCTGAGCTCCTGCTACCTTCAGAAGTTCAGCTTCTTGATTTCGGGAATGAGTAATCTTCGACTCCCAGCAGATATACCAAAATGTTATCACAAAACCAGAACCTGATAGGCTGCTAATCAGGAAGACTTTGAGTAACTATTTCAAACCAATCTTTTGGCTGAGGCTTAGCCTCCTCAACCTGAGAGGGCTCTCTCACTAGGTTAAACATTTTAATTTAAGGATTAGATGGATAACTCTATGGAAAAATCAAACAAAAGGTATAAATGGTTGAAATGCCAATCAAAAAACATCTATTGGGCTATGGAGTCAAAATATGTTTCAGTACAACAACAAGATCAGCTTAACATGGAAATCAGGGCATAAAGAGTCTTACTATATTAGTAAAACAGTGACATAGTGCAAGGAACACAGTTTATAAACACATGAAGGAAGTTAGAGCATTATCAATGAATTCTAAGTGACGTGTGTTCATACCATTGCAAGTAAGTAGATGAAGAAGTCCATGAGAAAATCAAACATTAAAACTCTTTCTGAATCCTGAGTAGTGAAGCTAAAATCTATGTATTAACATAAAAACACACAGTCTGTTACAATAACACATTATGCTTGTTTCTTTTGAAAATTGCCAACCATGAGGCATTCCACCTCTTGTCCTTATAGAGTTATAATTACAATCTTGGATTCCCTGACCCAACATGAGGGGAATTCGAATTTCCTATCTTGACACCTATTCATTCCTAAAACAAACTATTAATTAAAAGTAGCAGTTATCTAATAGTCTTAGAGTCCTAATACAATTAGGATTACAACTCCTTATTATGATAGTAACAACTTAAACTAGGAATTAAATTCAATACTTGATAGTTTCTCCTCCTTAACTTCGACCTTGGTGATGTCCATAACCCTCCTGCTGGCCTTTAATAACTTCTCCTTTATCTGTCCTGAAAAACTAGGAAAATGTCCCCTGCAGTGTAGCCTTGGTCTTAAATGGTGTTCCTCGAATCTCCTACTGACCAAACTAGCCCCTTTAATCATATGAAACATGTTGAATTAGCCATAGAACCCTGCTCTTACACTTGTGCAAAAATTAAACTCTTTGAAGTTGCATGAAGAAAAGTCAATATGGATGTGCTACGAACTAAACTGTTGTTTTTGTAGCACAAAACTTTTTCTTGCATATATCTTTCATCCTTGAGTTTTTCCTTTACTTGGACTTTAAACCTTCTCAAATGATCTCCTTACATTTCTCCAGCAACATCCTTCTTCAAAAATAACCCCTTTTTTCCTTTGAAGATTGATAAAAAAAAAAAAAAAAAAAAAAAAAAAAAAAAAAACCTGCACCTACAACAGTTTTGTAGCACACTATGAAACTGTTGTGCATGTCACCCACAATAGCTTCGTAGCGCGCTATGAAACTACTATGTCAATCAATTTACACAAATTTTCCAAAACTTTTCCTTCTAAGGATTCGTCGCAACTATTTCATTATGTACATATGCCACATATACCTAACATCACCCGTTCTTGAAAACTCTTCAAAAAGTAAAGTCTTTGTTTCAACCAAAATTGTTATTAGGGTTTCATCACTTACTTTCTTGCTCATTTGTGTTGAGGCTGACCTCCAGATTTGCTCAGCTGAATTTCAAGGTCTTCAATTTGTCTTTTCATCACCCTGATATTAGTTCTTAGTTTTTCATTGATCCATCTGATATACCTTGCTTCCTTGATTACAGGGACAATCCAGGTGAAGTATTGAGCGTCTCTACTAACTACTTCAAGTTTTGAAGCTTTTCCATCTTCCCACAGGGCCTTCATTCTTTTGAAATTGGCCTTCTCAGCTGCATGTTTCCTTGCCCTTTTCTTAAGTTTGGCAATCTCAAGATTGGAAAGCTTCAATTTCTTCATGACTTCCTCATAGTTATTTTCTTCTTCTTGAGTATCGACTGCTCTGTTTCTGTCATCTTCGTGCATGAGCTATGGTTGCATTACTGGAACTACAAGCTCTTCACAGAATCCTGATATCTCCCCTGTCTCACTTACCTCTGGCTTTGACTCCTGTAACCTTTTGGAATGCCTAGTCATAGGCCTTTTGGGCTTAAAAACAAATTCTGAAACCTGATCATCAAACTGTAGAGTTTTAGAGGATTTCATCTTTTTTTACTTGCCCTCACCTAATTCAATGAAGTCTGCTTAGACCACAGGGGAATCTTCAATGTCAATAGCCTAAAGAAGATCATTCAAATTTCCCTTTGAGACTGGGCTTTCATTAGTGACCACTATTTTACCATTTCTTTGGCTATTTGACTTCTAGTTACCCTTCTTTGGACTGTTTCACCAATGGACTGCTCTTGTGCTACTTCCTTAATTTGAACTTTCTTCTTCTGTGAATGCTGAGGAGTACCTTGAATAGCCAATGGTGTTCTAGTCATTGGCTCCTTAACTTGCTTTTTGGCCTCCAGTTTAACAAACCTGCACGGAGACGCTCTATGTTTCGTAGGATGGAGTTACTGTAGACTGCGAGCCAAGGAAGGTTGTGTGCTCTAGGTCATGAGTGAGCAGCACATCAATATTGAATAATTGAGGCTGAAGCACGATGAGGTAGTAGCACAGAATCAACAACTAGTGCAGGCTGTTGAGGAATCCTACCAGATGGTCACGGAGCTGGCCATCCAAGAAGAGGAACCAGTGGAGGCGTGCACCTTAAAACTAGCAGTAGGGGTGCATGAGGCGAAGGAAGAGATGACCAAGGTTCAGATGGAGCTGAACCTTCAAATAGTCAAGCTACAATTGAAGGTGCAACCTTCAACACTACCAAAGGTTAAGAAACAGTGTGTTAGCGTGATTATAGCGGCAGCAGTGGAGGTCAACAACGCAGTGAAAGACTGCACAAGGCTATTTGAAGAGTCATTCAAGGTTTTCACTACTCTGTAGGAGGACCTGAATATACAGTGCCTAGAAATAGAAGCGCGCGAGCTACAATAGAAGTATTATGAAGTAAAAGGGACTGCGCAAATGGTGGGCCTTACACAAAGGCTCACGTAGATGCAGCAAGCAAAATCGCTCAAGGAACAGGTAGAAGTTGCGCGACATAAGGAAATGGTTTTGATGAGGTGTACGCTATTATTGCCTCTATTGAAGCCAAGCTCGTGCAGATGCAAAGAACATAGGAACAGGTTTAGGGAAGCAGTTCAGCTACAACAGTCTCCGAACAGCACGTCCAGGAAGTGCAGCAAGCAACTGCTCAGTGCGCTATCAATCTTGCAACGATCCAAGTAGAGTTGGGAGGTCTTCGTGCAAAGATCTATGCACTGACAAACTGACTCGAGGGTGAGTCACGATGTTTGTGTTGGGGGCTTGTTGGGTGTGGGATCCCCCAAGGGAATTTTTGGGGCTTAAAGCCCCAATTTTGGTTAAAATTTGTAAATCCGATGTAAAGACTCCGCATTTTGTGGGCGCGGAGTGTGTAGCTTGTAAGTGAGTCATAAGGTTGTTTGCCCTTAATTTTGTAATGTAATGTTGGCTATAGAGATCTACCCATGGTCTGCGGACCATGGGATTGTGTGAATAGAGTGAGGCTCTAAGAAGTTAAGGGATCGAAGAATAAAGGTAATGAATGATGAAGAATTGAGTCGGATCTAAAGTGTAAAGTCTAGTTTTGGGTCGTAGAGTAGGAGAAGGCTCTGCAGCTGAGTGCACAGAGGCCTAGTAGTCCACAGCTAAGTGCGTGAACCCCTGCAGCTGAGTGTGCAGGGCAAGTGTAGTCTACAACTGTTGGAGCATTAATAAAGAGAACTTTTCATATCAATTATGTGTATTTATTTCTTGTTTATATTGTTTATATGATTTGCGAACATATATGACTATGTTGATTAAGTGAATACAAGGTAGAATATTTATTTACGCGAAGTTAACTAACATTTATAAGAAGATAAGTAAGATATGCAGTGTAGTTTGGGGAAATAGCGCAAGTTGCTACCTTGGCAGCGCGAAAGCATCTCAACCCCTGGTTAGGTCTGTGTGAAGGAGATTATAATAGATCGTGAAGGTCTCACAGGTCATAATAGTATGCAAAGTGACCTGCACGAAGGTAGGAACAATTGCACTAAATTGACATCTCAGACATCTCAAGGGTGTGGAAACTTGGTTCCAACATCCCCCCATACTGCTTCAGGTAAGACTTCAGTCTGTGCTCTGTGGGCTGATGTTGAAAGGGCCAGTAGTGTAGGGATTTATTTGGCTAAATAACTTTGAACCTGGGTTAGGCCCCATCAAGCCAACAGACTATGCTATTGGGGCAATCCTTACTCAATAGGGGCTTCCAGTGGCATATCACAGTGAGACACTTTCAGACACAGTCTGGAAGTATCCCACTTATGACAAAGAGATGTATTCCATTGTGTAGGTTTTCCAACAATGGAAGCATTACATTTTGGGGAAGGAAACAGTCATCCAAACAGACCACCAACCCCTGTGGTTCATACAAATGCAAGGGGAGTTGCAGAATGATCGCCATCAGAAGTGGTCCACATACTTGTAACAGTTCCATTTGAATATCAAGTATAAGAAGGGAAACACCAATAATGTTATAGACTGCCTCAATCGACCATCGATCATGGTGTTAACAACCATGCTCAACTCTTGTGGGCAGGATACTTGTGATTGGCCACTTCTCTACAAAAGCAACCCAGAATTCGGCCACACATATCAGATGCTCTTGGAGGGTCAACAAGTTCCAGATTTTCACCTCCAGGATGCCTTTTTATGCCACCTAGGACACCTATGTGTTCCTTCAACCGAGCATGCCAAGATGATTTGGGAAGCGCACTACAGTTTGGTCGTTGGGCATTTCGGGGTCGAGAAAATGGTGGCATTACTACAAAAGCATTTCTATTGGCTGAATCTTTGACATGATGTCGAGAAGTACATCAGATCCCACAATGCCTGCGCCATTGCCAAATTGATTATCAAGAAGCAAGGTCTCTATACTCCACTTCCTACCCCTAGTAGACCTTGGTAATCCATCTCCACGGATTACATGTTGGGTCTTCCTTCTACTAAGCATGGCAGCGACTGTGTTTTTGTGGTCATTGACAAATTTTCGAAGATGGCCATTATGGCAATCTGCAAGAAGAATATCATAGTAGAAGCCACTGCTAAACTCTTCTTTGAACGAGTGTGGGTACACTTTGGGATCCCACGGTCTATCATCTCAAATCAGGAAAACAATTTGCTTAGTACATTTTGGTCTAGTCTCTAGTCAATGCTAGGCACCAAGCTCACTAAGTCCACAACTTTCCATCCCTATATTGATGGTCAAACAGAGGTCATCAACAGGATGATCATACACATTCTACACATGTACAACTCCAAGCATCCACACACATGGTATGAGAGCCTCCCCTATGTCCAGCATAGCTATAACTAGCCTCTCCACAGCTCGAATGGCCACAGCCCATTTCAGGTGGGCTTGGGATTCTAGCCACTATGTCTTGTTGACGTGGCCATGCCATTTGTAGTTACTCAGCCATATTCAGCTCATGTCCAGTCTGAAGTTGATAAGGAAAAAAACTTCATTGAACACATCCAACATATCTGCCACCAGGTCCATGACATTTTGGAGAAATCAAATGTCAAGTACAAGCAGTGACATTATCAACACCAGGTGCCACACAAGTTTCAAGTGGGCGAAAAAGACTGGTTGCATTTGCAAAAGGAACGCCTTACCGAAGCCTATTGGAAACTCATACCACTCCAATATGGTCCTTACACCATTACCAAGGTTGTGGGAGACAATACATTTGAGCTAAACATTCCTCCATTCCTTGGCTTGTACCCAGTGTTCAATGTGGACCGCCTTCGACCATACTTCCCACCATTGCTAGACACATCAGACATTATAGAACAACTCAAATCTATAGGGTTAAATCTAGATTGCATGGAACAAGCCACAAATTATCGGATCATGGACACGCAGATCAAGAACACCCGACAACAAAGGATCTAACTATATCGAGTTGTCAAAGCAGGCGAACTCCTTCACCAAGGCAAGTGGATCACCAGGGACCAAGTTCAGTAGAAGTTTCCTCATCTCATGGAGGAACTCAATGCAATGGGGATCATTGCTTCCTAAGGGTGGAGGAATAATCCAGGTGGATATTGGTGGCCACCCGCCTATTCCACTTGGACCCCCACCATTGTTTCTTTTAGTTTTTCAGTTTCCTTATTTGTAGCACAATTTACTATTTTTGGCAATTTTTCGGGTCCTGAACTTCTGGAGCAGTTTTGAGGCCATAAATGAAGTTTCTTGGGAAAATGGGGACCAACATTATAAATAATCCATTGCTGTTCATTTAAAAGTTGTATTCCTCAGATAGATCTTTCTAACGAAGTATTATGCATGTTAAACGAAGATCGTATGCCAAAGTAATGACCCCGGGAAGTTGATGTACCAATTTACCCAAATTGGGCACATAGTTTGGCGCTTCATCTCCTAGGGTTAGATTTTTGAATGTTTAGGGTTTTCCATTGTTTCTAAATAATAAATAGGCCTTTGAGCCTCACTATAACACAGTTCAGAGGCATGTAACCGCCACATATCTTCTCAGAGATAAACTACCATCGCCCGTGCTAGTTTTATTTCCATTTTTTTTGTAAGCATATTTTAGTGTTTGATATTAATCAAATGAAGTGTTATTTCTACTTCATCTTTGTATTTATGGTTATATCTGTAATTTGTTACGTTCCTGTTTAAATCTGGATCAGGTTACTAGGCCAATGGATTTATTGTGATCCACAATCTGGTTTAAGGACCACTAGGCCATGTGCTCTATCATTTGGAGATCCACCTCACTCAAATTCAAATCCATCCGGCAATCCAACTCAACCAAAACTTGAGAACCCCCATCAAACCATGTCTATCTGGAAATGGAATAACTAGGATGAAAACATTGTTACACCTAGAAAAACCCATATCATAACAGCAAAAGAACCACATTGAATACCATGCATGCCAAATCTAGCAAGGAAAATACACATGAAAATTGATACCTGCAAAGAATATTGTTGTAGCTGCTTGATCCTACTCTTCATTACTTTCTCCTTCCTTCCTCTTGCCTTCTTTGCCTTTCTTGATCCAATGCTCCAAGACTCTAAGTGTCCAAGAGTGAGAGAGATAGAGAATAATGAGAGAGCTCCAAAACAGAAATGACAAAAGGTTATAAACTGATCCTCAGAAGCCTTTTTATCAATTAGGCCTCTATTTTCTTCATTTTCCATTATTTTCCTTCAATTTCCTCCTCACATGCAACCTATGACCTTTCACCTCCCTTTTCTCCTATTTTCCTTTATTTTAAATAAATAAATGTGCCTTTCCAAAGCCTTTTCCATTTTCCTTTGCCAATTTCCTTAGCCATAATAACCGAATGAACGCCCACTAGGATGTTTTTCCCAGCACTCAACTTGGACTAAATGTCCCATCAACCGTGGTTATTATTTTTGCCTTTATTAACTTTTATTACATGGAATTTTCACCAGGGTTGTCACAGAACCCTCCCCCTTGGGGGATATTGTCCATGGTGTTCAACCACACCTATACCTTAGAAAAATCACTAAAAAACAAATATACTACCCATGGAGATTTATAACATAGCTCGATGTAGTATTTACGAAGATCACCCTACTGAGAAGCAAACCAACATGATAACATAAAAACATGACAACTATAAATTACATGACACCCATACCGCTTATTATAGCTTTATAACATATCTCATGGCAGTATTCACATCCATATACATATGTACATATACCAAAAAATCATCAGAAATGTACCAAAATTATACAAAAACACCATACCAAAACCTTTTTTCCTCAAACAGAAAACAATGAAGGATACATAGCCCGCATTTGATCCGCGATCTCCCATGTAGCTTAATCGGGCCTAAAGTGCTTCCACTGCACTTTAACCTCTCAATTGCTCATTTATGGAGAATGAGCACCTTTTTCTGCAATATACACTAAGGCTCTAGCTAGAATTATCCATCTAATTCCACCTGCAATATAGACCAGTCAATCACATGATCAACATCTTTAACATACTTCTTAAGAAATGATACATGGAAAACATCATGAACTTTCACTGCCGGAGGTAGTGAAAGTCGATAGGCTACTGCCCCAATCCTCTGACAATAATACTGAAGGGTCCACAAAACTATGGTGCCAACTTGACATATGATCCAATCCGTAAGGAGCTCTTATTTAGTTTGATGCACAAGTACACCTATTCCCCAACTTGGAACTCCTTGAACAACATGTTCTGATCTGCATAGTTGTGCTGCCTTCAAATTCTTCTTTATAACCTGCATTTCCTATTCCATGTTCGGCCAACATGTCCAGTCCAATCAACACCCTGTTAACGGGATCACTCCAACTAATGGGCGTATTGAAACTCCGCCCATGCAATGCCTCAAATAGGCTCATCTTCAAATATTCCCGATACCCATTGTTGTAAGCGAACTCTACAAGTGGAAGATAATCTTCCCACTTTTGCTGCTGATGCATCACGTACATCCTCAACACGTCCTCCAATATCCAGTTGACCCTCTCAATTTGTCCATCTGTTTGCGAATGATAAGTTGTATTGAAGCCCAACTCTATGCCCAAACCTCCAAACAAATCCTTCCAAAACTTGGAAGTGAACTTCGCATCCATGTCTGACACAATCTTCTTTAGAACTCCATGCAATATGACCACATCTATGATGAATAACTATGCTACATCGCTCACTGAGAATGTAGACTTCACAGAAATGAAGTGTACTACCTTTGTCAACCTGTCTCACTGTCCTCAGCAAAGCTGTGATAAAGTCCATGGAAATGACATCCCATTTCCATTATGGAATCACAATCATCTATAGTAATCCACATAGATGCTTACACTTTGCCTTCACACACTGACAATTGAGACATCTAGCCACAAACTCTGCTACATCCTTCTTCAAATTTGACCAATAATAAATTTCTTCATTGTGGTCAATGTCTTCTGGTAGCTTGGGTGACTTGAATATGGTTTCACATGAAACTCCCTCAAGATCACCTTCTTGAGATCACTACTGTCTGGCACATATATCCTGTCCCTAAATCTAACCAATTCATCTGCTGCAAGACAATAGTCCACATCCTGTGCACCTACACCTGTACCTGTACTTGTACCACTACATGTACCTGTACCTGCACCTGTAGTCTGTTGCAACCTATGCACAATCTCCATATGCCCGCCATCCTATTGACCTTCCTACAAGATCCTATCATGTAAGTTTGTCCCATCGAAGCTCATAGTTGATAAGTGATTTACCTGTACCCGCCTACTAAGAGCATCTGCCACCGTTTTCTACTTTCCTTTGATGAGCTCGATTTCGAAGTCAAACTCATTGATCATGGCCAACCATCTAGCTTGTTGGGTGTTCAGATTTGGTTGGTCAAACAAATACCTCAATCCAATGTGATCACTTATCACTATAAAACTCCTGCCAAGAAGATAGTGCCTCCACATCTTCAATGCATGTATGATCGTTGCTAACTGAAGATCATGTGTCGGGTAGTTCTACTCACACTTGTTTAGTTTTCGTGACTCATAGCATACCACTTGTCATTCCTACATAAGGACTCCACCAAGTCCTCTCTTAAAAGCATCTGTACATACTACAAATTCTTTGTCCAACTCTAGAATATTTAACATTGGTGCATGTGTCAACAACTACTTAAGCTGCTCAAAATTGGCCTTGCACTTCTTTGTTCATTCAAAATTCTTACCTTTCCTATGAAATGATGTAATAGGATAAGCAATCTGTGAAAAATTCTTGATGAACCTCCTATAATAGCCTGTCAACCCCATGAAAGATCTCACATCATCCACATTCCTGGGAGATACCCACTCCATGATGACCCTTATCTTTTTCGGATGTAGTGCAATACCCTCCTTAGAGACAACATGTCCTAAGTAATATACCTCATTTTGAAAGAAATTTCACTTGTTGAGCTTAAAATACAATTGGTGCTCTCTCAAAAACCTCAACGCTAGTGCTAAATTTTCATCACGCTCTTCCTCATTTTTAGAATATACCAATATGTCATCAATGAACACAATAACAAACTTATCCAAATACGAACACAACACACTATTCATCAAGCACATAAATGTAGCTGGAGCATTAGTCAAACTGAATGGAACTACAACAAACTAATCATTCCTATACCTGGTCCGAAAATTTTTCTTGTAAGTGTCCCCCTCTTTTATGCGTACCTGGTGGTATCCTGATCTCAAATCAATATTCGAGAACATTGTTGCTCCCTTCAACTGATTGAACAAGTCATCAATCCTTGGAACTATATACCTATTCTTGATAGTCACTTTGTTCAACTGCCTATAGTCAATGCATAATCTAAGAGTTCCATCTTTCTTCTTCACAAACAATATTGGTGCGCCCTAAGGCGATACACTTGGCCTAATGTATCCCTTGTCCAACATTTACTTCAACTGTAGCTTCAACTCCACCAACTCAGGTGTACTCATACTATAAGGTGCCTTTGACGTTGGAGCTGCCCCTAGCACTAACTCAATAGAAATGTCTACCTCCTTGTGAGGTGGAAACTTTGAAATATCCTTAAGGAACACATCCTGAAACTGTTGTAAAACTGGGTACCTGCTCAAAATACTTGCATCCTCAACTTCCTTACCTTTGTCACTAGAAATATGTACGACAAATAATAGACACTTTCCTGCTATTGCACTTTTCCTCCATCGCTGTCACCATCCTAACTTATGTGGCTTTCTTCTTTCCCTATAAGGCTCTTGCATCCCCATTGTCATCCACACACTCAATGGTTTTGTCATAAAAATCAACCTCGGTTCTATGTAGGTACAACCAATCCATGCCCAAAAACAAACTGTATGATCCCAACGGTAATACATTCAAATGTGTTATGGTAGGCATACCATTCAAATCAAATGCCCAAGTTCTTACCAAATGATGAACTTGATTCTTTGTACCTGTAGCCATCTGCACTAACCAAGTTTATTCTTGCAATTCCTTATTCAAAGCACACTTATACACCAAGTTAGGACTAACATAACTATAATTAGATCCATGGCCAACCAAAATAGAATTAAATTGATCACAAAGCTTATCGTCCATCTCAATGATAGATGCTTGATGGTCTACCTGTTTATTATCCAATGCTGCATAAATATGAGAACCGCTCTTACCAACATACCCAACAGTTTGTGTGTTAGGCCCCTATACTACTAGTGTAACCCCTTATTGTTATTAGTAAAACTCACTTATTATATTGATGTACTCACGTAGTGCCCATATTGTTACTATTGTACCCCATAGAAGCCCATTATTGTTATTATTGTGCCCTTACATTATTATTGTTATGTCGGCACTAATTATGTTATGACCCCTTAGACTTCTATATATAGAAAGGAGGTATTTTCATTTGTATCATCCAAGAATTGTTCATTTATGTAATGTAAAGGAGGTTTCCCCCTCGAAGAGGCTGAATTCTAAAGCGTTGATCTATCATTTCTATCTTTTGTGAGCTAGTTTCATAACATTTGGTATCAGAGCTTTGGATTCTAGGGTTTCGTTGCTCCAAACAGGTCAACGTGGCATTTTCGCTATAACTTTTTTTTTGCGATGTTTCAGAAGCTAAAAAAAAAACCCATTTGAGAAGAAATCGCGTTGAATCTCAAGTCCAAATTTCACATCTTTTTGCACTAAATTTGTGGAGATATGATCTGAGGAAGTTGGTCTTTTTGCAGACTCCTGAATTACATTCCAAATAGGTGACCTGGGGAAAATCGTCATAACTTTCTCTCTGAGCATCGGATTGAAATTTAGTAAGAAGGTATAGAAGGAGGACGGACTGTAGTTTCTTATATATGTTTTGTAGAGCCAAAGGTCGAAACAGTGACTCGTGGTACATCGTACAAGTTCGCTCTACTGAACTAGTCTATAATCAGGTCACTATGGGAGATTTCGCATAACTCTTTCTTGGAGAATCCAATTTGGATCAGACTTGTGGCATTGGAAAGAGGACACAGAGGGCTACTACAGGTCACAACTTCATAACTTAAGATTTGAAAGTACAGAGTTACATTCGTTTCAAGATCGAGCTCCTAAAATCAAGAAAAAGCAAGATGAGGAAGTTTGATGGAAAGGATCCAGTAAATTGGATACTTCAGATGGAGCAATATTTTGATCTACATGGTGTACCACTGTTACAAAAGATATGTATTGCATCTTCATATTTAGAACCTAATCAATTTTTATCGTATGAAGGGCTTTGTTCTCGTAAACAACTTGTTACGTTGTCAACTTTTACGGAGGAAATGATAGCACATTATGAGGATACAAAGACAAACACCTTCTTCAGAGCAACACCACAACAATTGGAAAGAGTAAAAGGGTTTTGTGACAAAGTGGAAAGCAAAATTATGGAAACCAGAAAGCATACCCCTCACAACTATAAATAGGGAAGTGTTGTTTCTCTTAGCCTTCCACAACCTACAAGGGTTACACCACAACAATTGGAAGAAAAAAGAGAAAAAGTGCTTTGTTACAATTGTGATATCAAATGCACTAAAGGTCATAAGTGTGTTGAGAAGAAATTATTTTACATAGAATATGAAGAGGAGGAAGAAAAGGATCAAGAAACATCAAAAGAAGAGGATATACACCATGACCCCACCCCAGAGAAAGAAAAAATGAATTAGACCATATCCTGTAAAACATTGGCAAGAATTACCACTCCTCAAATGCTCAAGAAAGGACATATCAAGAAGAAAAAGGTGCAAGAAGTGAAAGATCACATCGAGAAAGAAGAAATGAATCCGACCATATCTTGTAAAGGATTGGAAGAAATTACCACTCCTCAAACTCTAGAGATAGAAGACATATCAAGAAGAAAAAGTCAGCATGAAAGATCACATCGAGCTCAACAACAGTTCTCCAAACTTTTAAAGGATAACGCATTCGAGTGCAAAATCAAAACGAAACAACAGGCAGATCAACATCGTAGTGAAAAATGTTTTGTGAGGTGATTGGATATTTTTACACTATCTCAACAAGCTATTATGAGAAGGAAATGTTGCAAATACTACATGCACTTAAAAATGGAAACCTACGAAAGGGAAGAATCTTCAAGGAATGAAGATGTGGAAGCATTGTTATTGTCTATTTCTATTATCCAACCAGATTGGATAAACGAAGCAAGGGATGAATGAAAGAAGCAGAAGAAAGTATGGCCACTTATTCAAAAGTTGCAAAAGATCCCAATTCAAACAATATTGTCAGAAATTGAAGAGGAAGGAAAAATCATATTGGAACCTGGAGTAGTCACAGAAACAAGAACCCAACAGCTACGAAAGTGATCAATTTCAGAGTATCTCATCAAGTGGAAGAACTTACCCGCTGAAGATTCCACTTGGGAGGACAAGAATTTTATACAAAAGCATCAAGAACTACTCAAGCATTGAGGACAATTCTTTTTGAAGGAGAGGGGTATGTTAGGCCCCTATACTACTAGTGTAACCCCTTATTGTTATTAGTACAACCCACTTATTATATTGATGTACCCACGTAGTGCCCATATTTTTACTATTGTACCCCATAGAAGCCCACTATTGTTATTATTGTGCCCTTACATTATTATTGTTATGCCGGCTCTGATTATGTTATGAGCCCTTAGAGTCCTATATATAGAAAGGAGGTATTTTCATTTGTATCATCCAAGAATTGTTCATTTATGTAATGTAAAGGAGGTTTCCCCCTCAAAGAGCCTGAATTCTAAAGCGTTGATCTATCTTTTCTATCTTTTGTGAGCTAGTTTCATAACATTGTGCCTCCTGCGCACTATATATCTAAGGTCTACCACCCTGATTTTATGGACAATATCTCTTAATGTGCTCCTTACCGCATGTCCAACACTCCAACTGATCAATATCCTCACCTATATGCTATTTTTATGACCCATGTCCCTATCTAGTTGTATTAAATCTCTTTTGTGGGGAGACATTCTCTTTCTCGTCTGCATTCTGAGGCCTTGTTCTTTTCAACTACCATTTACCTTTACCTTTGTATTTTCCTTACCATCCTTGCCGAGATTCATTCTTATGCTTTGACTGTTCATAGCGATGCTTCAATTTCCCAACGACTTTGTCAAGTGACTGAGGCTCATCATACTCAATTCGATCTCTAAATGCTAATGGAAATCCACTAACAAATCATTGAACTTTAGCCTTCTCATATTTAAGATACGATACATACCTAAATAGCTCCAGGAACTTAATCAGGTAATCTTCGTTTGCCATTGATCCCATATTTAGCTCATAGAATTCATTGGCCTTACTGTCGTAGTACCTTTCTGAAAAGTATTTCTTCTTGAAAAGTCTCTAGAACTCATGCCAAGTCAAGTCATCTATCCAGATGTCTCTAACCCGCTTCACATCTTCCCACCAGAAGTATGCTTTACCTCTCAGGCTAAAGATATTTATTCTGACCTTCATATTATCTATGTGCTCATGCAAGTCAAAGAACTTCTTCATCCCAAGTATTCAAGCCTCTGCATCTTCTGTCTTCTTCACATATCCATCAAAAGTAGGTGGATTTGCTTTCTTAAACTCATCTAGAAAGTATCCCCTATCACCCCTCTTGTAAGGATGATAACAATGACGATCATGATGCCTACCAGAACTAGAACTAGAAAAGTACCTGTATCCATCACCTCTCATATATGGAGTATCAAATTGTCTCCACAATTGGTGAAGGAGAGTCTTTCTCCCTGGAGGAATCATCCAAGAATGGAGGCATAGTTCGTTCGCTTAATGGGTTGCTTCGAATGTTGGCATGTTCATGTGATGGACGGTCCTTGCCTAAATGAGAGCCACCTTCCCCATTATTTATTTGCAAGTTAGGTTTCCCTGTATGCAATTTGAGAAGTTCCACAATTGTGTCTTGAGTGGTGGTGATCTTTTGTAATGCATTTTCAAGCCTGGTACTTTCATGATTACCCATCGGTTCATCTAACTCTTCCGGCTCTTCCTAGTCCTTAATGATGGTCTCTTTGTTTTTCCATCCTTGTCTTCTATCCTCTCTTCCTTTCAAATTGAGAGCGATCCCTTTTTCGTTTTTCTTTTCTTGGCATCCCATAACTGGCCAGATTTGTGGCTCTGATACCACTGTAAGATTCTACTAAGTAAAAACTTTATATTAAACATTTTCCCAACAATAATTATGATGCCTTCATCCAAACGATAACAAGAGATAGAACATTATTTTAAATGATCTGAATTGGATCATTATATTGTTTGTCATCCATCTCAATGCATTTGGAGTGGAAAAAGTGGAGGAATCAACTCACAATATCATTTTTATCGGTAAGAACCAGTTTGGCAAAATAGGGTCTAAAACCTTCTAGGAGCGTTTTGAGAAATTAAGCGACACTTTTTTGGGGTAAAACTTTTTCACTTTAATGTATCACCATTTTATGTTATTCTAAACACAAAGATATTTCTAATGGTGCAAGAAGTGCATCAATCGGGGTCCGTATGCAAAAGTTATGCCGCTCAGAAGTTGACCTTCTTTTTTTCACACCTATAGTTTGGTAGGATGCTGCATCAGCTCCCATTATTCATGGAAAAGGGGCTAGCCATGTGATTATGATGTAAAAGACTCTAGAAGATCCTATATTGTAACTCTAGTTAAGAGTTGATGTAGTCAAAATTAACCACTAGTAGGCTATCGGGCTGTGTTATAACCGAGCCACTAGGAGGAAGAGGCATTCCATTCTTTCGAGAGAATTTTGTTCCATAGCTTAGCAACGATAGCCAAGGGAGATAAGAGGTAGAGCACACAGAGAGGATCTGTGCACTATAGCAACCCATGGACGAAAAACATTACTTCTTTGTACTTGTTGCCATATTTCCAGACAGAGAAAGAGAGAGAAGCGACCTCACCTTCCAGCTGGGTTTTCTCCTGAAAGGGTTTTCCCAAAGAGCATTTCTTGTGTCTTGTCTGTGTGTGTGCTTATTCGTCATTCTCTAATTTTATGGATAATTTCCATTCGCATGCATGCACTAATTACAGTTAAATCTACAGATCTTAAATTTTAATAAAACTCTAATAGTGTAGAATCTCAACTTTTTAATATAATATTATCAGAGATATTGTGACCTTAAAGTTTAATAAAACTCTAATAGTGTAGAATCTCAACTTTTTAATATAATATTATCAGAGATATTGTGACAAACTCTCCAGTGGAATATCTATGGCAGTTTACAGATCATTGAAAGAGGCAAAAAAATTTATTAAAAAAAAATTGGAGCACATGTACAAAAAGTAATCACCTGGGCTCTAAATGCTTGATCTGTTCTCCCACAAAAATTCATTCACTTTATGAGAATGAACAAGACTTTAAACTTCATATTTCTCCACCTACTAATAGTCAGTCAATCAACAAACGTGAAAAAGGTGACTCTGTCGTAGGCTTGTGAGAATGAACTGTGAGAAGTCAACGAACTTCATTCTCTACCTATGTGGTCCATGATTGTGAAGATCTATAGGGACACAATGATCTGCCGCTCACTGTAATGCTCCATAGCCTTTGACAATCATTTTTTAGATCTCGTACTTAGTGATCTCTTTCTTTGCTCGGCGCAATGGCATTGTGGCCTTTTAGCATGCGCTCCCTCTGATGGTGATACAACTAATGAATAAAGTGGTAATCTAGGAAGAGTTTTTGGTGGTAATGAATGGTTTCTTAGCGCTGCTCATCGACTTCACTCCACAGTGAGATCACAATGTAGTCTCCCTGTCGTAGCTTCCATGCCTAGAGTGTTATCAATCCACATAGTCCACCGCCCAACCTTTGTACATTACCACCTAATCTATCCAACGTTTTAGACAACTTACCTCGGCTTCCATGAACCTTGTGAATTCCTCTGCAATTCTCCCCTTCTCATTGGGTTGTTACCGCACCAAATCAGTGGTCGCTCGATCCTGCTGTCGTGGAACATTGTTAGCCAAATCATAAAGCTAGTGAATGGGTTACTTAGCAATGGGAGTCAAATCAACGTTGAGATCCATAACACTGCACTGAAGGGCCGATCTCTAGATTGGGTAGTATCGGTGCCTCCTTTGCCTTTATGGTCCCTTGACCTAGCCTCTGCACCATGGAAGAATAATGAAATCAGTGTTCCCAAAAACAATGAATGTGAATAACCACCTTTCCAAAAATAAGAAATTGAGCCAACTAGGGTGATTTTAGGAACCATTGAAGTTGGGTTGCCAACTAGGGTGAGATTGAATGCCACCAAAGATAGGCTAAGGATCTCACTTGAAACCCTCTCTTGAAAACTCACCTAAGCTCTCAAAATACGAATGAAGAAGACCCAAATTCCATGTCTTGCTCTTGATTCTCCTCCTCCTTTTAGAGCTTGGCCGCTCAGAAGAAACTATGGGAAATTACCCTAGGTGGATAATTACTTGGGGTGAAAACCATGTGTTCTCTGCTCTTTATTATTTATTTATTTATTATTATTATTAATTAATTAATATATATTTTTTTTAAATTGGTAAACTAGGGTCAATTGTTTGGGGATATTACACCAAAATAGCCATGTGTGTTGGCATAAGTATTGATAATAAAATTTAAATTCTGGAAGCCCTATTCCAAAATAAACAAGCCTATTGCGTCATTATTAATAATAAATATTTAAAATAAAGTTAAAATTTAGTTAGTTTTTATGATTTTTAAAATTTTAGCAACTTAAGATGTTTCATGTAGTAATTGTTTTGATATTTATTATGGATATATACCTACATGGATTTAAGTTAAAATAAAGTTATAATTTAGTTAGTTTTGATACTTATTATGAATTGATGCGTAGTTTACCAACCATTTAATTTATATTGCCTCCTTGATAAATAGTAAAAAGAATTAATATATAAGCTAAACATATATACATTTAAAATCATATGTAAAAATATTTTTCATCATGGAGATTTACTCTCACATTATCATGGATATTCCTACTCTGTAAATAGGATTTGTTACAATACCATGGGCCAATACCATGGATTATCAATGCTACTTACCCAAAAACTCATCACTCACTTCATATAACACTTGTTCATATACAATTACATTTACATTTAAAAAAATATAAATATTTATTTATACAGATGGAAATTTTAATTCCAACCTCCATGAAACACATTCCCCACTGACCGAACAAGTCCAAATCTAAACACATTTGCATTCCCACTGACCGACATTCTTGGAAGTAGTCATTTATACGTGGCAATATCCTGCCGTCAGGTAAACTTCCCTGAAACGCATTCGCCACTGACCGAGCAAATCGCACTCACCGACATTCTCCACCAACCACGTAAATATTGTACACCAGCTTTATATTTTATAAAATATTTCATATATATTATATTTTTGCTTAAAGTTTTATGTTATTTAATTTAAATTAAAACATTTGCATTATTTGTGCGTTGGAAATTCATTAGGCTTTAAATGCATACTAAATTTGTAACATGTTGAAGTGCATTTGTAGTTGTAGATAATATATTGTTAAAGCTAGGTAATTGCTTTTCATTTTTTTTATCGATTAGATTTATTTTTATAATATTATACATTATATTTTTATATAATAATAAAGTAAGTATATAGTATAATTTTAAGGGTTAGTTTTATTAGATGAAAGAGATTGGATAGGGGGTATTTGGAGTGCGTTGTTAGGATTTTTGTAATTTTTTATTTTTTTATTGGAGTATGGCAGTTGGAACCTTAGTCATCACGATCCTCTCTCTGTATCTAGCACTTGGGGTTGATGGTGTTGCCTTTGGTGAGGTCATCCTTTCACTCATTGATGTCATGTTGGTGGATCATTGCTCTACATTCACCCTTGTGTTGCTATATGGTGTGGTTCATTTTGGGGTCTTTGGCTTTGTCGATTTCCTCGTTGGGGTGCCTGTGCGAAGTTGAGCAAATGGGCTCGATTGTGGCGATCTCCTATCACAAACAACCATGTTTTGCGTCTCTTTACATGTTGGTCCTTTATTGCCACAATCGTTAGTTGATCCTTTGTACTGTTTCCTACCTAGGTGATTTTGTTGTGAGTTTTTGTTGGGCAACTGCTCGTTTTTACATGGAGGCCTCTAGGCTTGTTTTGTTCGGGCATCATTTTGGGCTATATTTTTTATGGCCCCTTTGGAGTTTTTTCATTGTCAGGCGTGCCTGCCCTTTTTTGGTTATGTGGGTTGACCTTTTGGTTGATTGAGTGAACATACTAGCCTCATGTGAGAACTTTTTTGGTTATATAGGTTGGCATTTTGGTTAATTGACTGAACATACTAGCCTCATGTGGGATCGAGGAAGATACCATACTAACCTCATGTGGGATCACCAGGGAATGCACTAAAGGTGCAATTTTTTATTTATTTATTTATTTATTTTTAAATCAGTTTATGAATGAAGATAAGGGTATTTTTCTAGGAAAAATAAGGTTAGTTTCCATTGTTAAAACACCTTGCTAATGGGAGGTCACGTGTTCAATTCTTCTTGATGCTCTTGGGGTTAGACTCTGCTAATGAGTGGGTGAGAGGTGAACCCTTTAGGTGGATATGCCTAGATAGTTTTCATGGGTGTAGTGACCACTACGGATGGAATTTGACAGAATAATTGCCTAATTGCCTATCATAGGGTGATTTTCCAGTCAAATACAATTAAAATTTTGCAAAACCAACTAATGTGATTAATCCGAAAGTCTATTCTCTACATAATGGATCACAAAAGTCTTAGATACAACATTTGCAAAACAATCAAGATCCTTCCTTAAAATTGTGAAAATAGGTCATGAAGGTGTGAAAACCATCAAATTTAATGAGTAAGTCCCTTTTAAAATTCCAACTCTAACAAACAACCATTACCTCCAATATCTATAAACCACTCATAAAAAATAATAATACATAATATATTAAATTATAATACATATAAATTTTTAATTTTATTTTCTTTAAAGATTTTTTTTATAATATATTATAATTTTGTAATTATAATAAATATCTATACTGGTTAATAAATAAATAAATATTAAATTTAAATTATTTAATAATTTAATATATATGCATTAAATTATGAGGGGTTAAGTCTTCTTCTTGAAGGCCAAAGTCTATCACTTGCTTTTTTTTTAAGAAACAACACCACAAGTGCGTATTACATTAACTAATTTTCTCTTTGTGCTATACAAGGTAGAGTAATGAAATAATAATGAATGTGGGAATTTGAATGAGATTGGAATTTTATAAGATTATATTTATGATATGATATTTTGCATAGTTATAGTTTAATGAGGTTATAATTTGGTTTGGAAAATAATAGAAATTTTGGTAAGATTTTAAGAAAATCTAACTGAAATACACTCTCAAAATTAAATTTTTTGTTTTAATGAGATTCTGGTGAGAATTTTGTCTTTCAATCCAAATTGTAGACTAGATACATTCGGGGTTGAACTCATGCTACTTGGGACACAAATGGTGAACCATACCACTTCATTTGAGCTAAGTTTCTTTTATGCATGGGGGAATCAAAATTATTGAGCATATCTGTGATGGGTAAAATATTTTGTAAAACCCTTATAATCTGGATATGTTTGAATGAGAAAACAAAACTATTGAGCAAATGGGTAATAAATTTTGTAAAACCTTTATAATTTGGATATGTGTTGGAGGTAAATGTGAAGTACCAACTTTATGGAGCAAATTAATGATCGACGAATATGAGGGTTTATGGGAATTCATGATATAATGTTTTTGGTGATTCTTTGAATATAATTCACTATTTATATTTAGGATATCTCTCTTAAGATACAAAGTTAAATCAATTTTTCAAGCAAAATTATTAGTTGTATTAATCTATTTCCAAGAAGAAATGTCTTAGTATTTTCAAATCAAACAACACCCATACTTAAGACATAATTAATTTGTAGTCAAAACTAAATCAAAATAAATTTTGATAACAAAAACAAAAAAATATATATCCCCTTCCATAAACTAGACATAAAAAATAATACTACATAAAATTAATTTATAAAAAATATTAATTTTGTTATATAAATATTTTAATAATATATATAAATTTTTAAATTATAATAAAATATTATACTTCTAATAAATTATATATTTTTAATAATTAAAAAATATAAAAATATAAATATTTTAATATCTTAAAATTTCTTTACTCATGCAGATATTTTTTTTCATCATACATGAAATGAATATTAATGAGCAAATACAATTCATTTAAATTAATCTTGATATGGTAACCATCCCAAATATGTGTAATGTAAAGATTAAGTCTGCCGGTAAAATACGATCCAAAATTTAACTCAACAAAATCGTGTAAACGAGTAAAAAAAATTAATAATTAGAAGACCAAAGTCCATGGCTTGTGTTTATTTCTTTTCTCTTGAGAAACGAACAATCTCGATGGATTAAATTGTGAGTGGTTAAGGTCTTCCAAGAAGGAATCTTATGGCGGTACAAAATAAAGTAACGAAATAATAATGAAGGTGGGGAATTCCAATAAATAGTAATGAAATAATAATGAAGGTGGGGAATTCCAACCTGCTCGAATTTGACTTGGTATTTTGCATATTATATATGGTTAAACTATTTTGTTATTTATTTGAATAAAAATTTAAATATAATTTTTTTTTTATAATTTGGATATGTGTTGGAGGTAAATGTTAAATATCAATATTATGAGTAAGTTAATGATTGACAAGTCAATTTTGTTGAAATATGTCTTATATCAAGGTTTAGTTGTCTTTAGTGAGACTTTTTGGAAGTTTTTCCTGCGGGGTTTTCCGTCTAATTTATCTAAAATCCTGTAGGAATTTATTGAAATCACAAGCTTGATGGGTAACCCCTGCACAATTGAGGTGCCCTAGTTTTTCTAAAATCTAGCACGAATTTATTGAAATCAATTGAGGTGCCCTAGGAGTTTTTAGGGTGTTGAATTCATATATATAGTAAAAAAGCTAGTTTAAATAACACAAATCAAGATTTCACCTAAAAATTTTCCAAGTAAAAAAAGGCGCACTAAAGACAATTCCATAAAGTAAATTATGAATTTGGGAATTCAGGAGGTGATTTTTTTTGTGGTTCCTTGAATATAATTCACCATCTATATTTAGGATATCTTCTCTAAGATACATAATTAAGCCAAATTTTCAAGTAGAATTATTAGTTGTATTAGTCTATGGCCAAAAAAAATATCTCTATATTCTCAAAAATCATAAAACAACTCCAAAACTAATCACATAGCTAATTTAAAACAATTTTTAAAATTATAATAAATATTCAATATATATTAAAAAAATATAAATTTAAATACTCTATCATTAAAATAATATAATATAGAAATATAATTATTATAAATACTTTAATATCTTAAAATGCATTTTCTCATATGGGAATTGAATATATAATGAGAAAATACAATTCATTTAAATTAAAATATAGTAACCATCCACGATATGCCTAAGGTAAACATTAAGTATGTTCTTAAAATACAGTGTAAATTTAACTCAACATAGAAGTGTAAACGAGTAAGTTAATAGTTAGAAGTTTGAGTGGTGGGACCAAGAAGATCAAAGTCTTTACTGGTTTTTATTTTCATTTTTTTGAGAAACAATCAAGGACATAATCATTAAATTATGAATGGTTAAAATCTTCTAAGAAAGAATTTTTTTTGGACAATACAAACTAAAGTAATATGAAATAATAATAAAAGTGGGAATTTTTATTTTAGTTTGGAATTTGATCAGAAATCATATTTTGCATATAACGGAGATTCAACCTTAGAATTTTACGAGTTGTAACAAGTATTTGCTATTGTAATTTGTATGTGATAAATAGATATTAAAATCATTGTATTTGATAAATAGATATTAAAATTACATCATTAGTAGTACAACATAAAACTGCACGTATCTCACTTTTCTATGAATACTTGACTGCAATAACATAAACTAATAATTCATCTACCACCTTCGCTGGCTACTTGAGTTTGGCGTATGTATAGTTTAAAAAGGATTGGAGTATGTATTGTATACAAACTTTATATTTTATAAAAATATTTCATATATATTATATTTTTCATAAATTTTTATGTTATTTAATTTAAATTAAACAAATTTGTATTATTTTTGCGTTTGACATTAATTCAGCTTTAAATGGATACTAAATTATAATATGTTAGAAGTGAATTTGATATATTTAATATATATAAAGTGTAATTTTAAGGGTTAGTTTAATTGGATAAACATATTACATAGAGGGTCTTTGGAAAGTCTTATTATGGTTTTGGCAATTTTCTATTTTTGAGTTGATTGTTTTTTTTTAGGTTTAGTCTTTGTGGAGTTTGGTGGCTACAGTGGCTTCCTATTTGCATCTGCACTTGGGTTCGATGGTGTTGCCTTAGGTGTGGTCATCCTTTCACTCGTCGATGTTGTTGGTGGGTTGTTGCGCTACATTCACACGTGGTGTGGTTCATTTTGGGGTTTTTGGCTTTGTTGATTTGCTTGTTGGGGTGCATGTGGGGAGTTGAGGGAGCTGGCTCGATTGTGGTTGTCTCTGTCTCCTATCACAAATTCCCTTGTTTTGTGCCTCTTTACATGTTGGTCATCTGTTACCACGATCGTTCGTTGATCCTTTGTACTATTTCCTACCTAAGTGATTTTGTTGCAAGTTTTTGTTGGGCGACTTTTTTCATGGAGGCCTCTATGCTTGTTTAGCTGGGGCCTGCCTGTTGGGCGACCTATGCCTAGCTAATCATTTTGGGCTATATTTTTTATGGCTCCTTTGGGGTCGTTTTGGGCTATATTTTTTATGACCCCTTTGGGGTTTTTTCATTGTCAGGCATGGGTGACCTTTTTTTGTTATGTGGGTTGATCTTTTGTTTGATTGACTAAAGATAGTAACCTCAGGCGGGATTGAAGAAAATCTCAGGGAATGTACTACAGGTGCATATACAAAATTGTTTTTTGTTTCTTTCTTTCAAATCCAATTTATGAATGAAAATACGAGTTTTTTTTCTAGGAAAAAAAAGGGTTAGTTTCCATCATTAAAGCACCTTGCTAATGGGAGTTCACGGGGTCAATTCTTCTTGATGTTTTTAGGGTTAGGCGTGATAGCTTTAGGTGGATCTGTGTATGTAATGACCACCAAGGATGAAATTTGACAAGAAAATTGTTCGTCACTGGGTGATTTTCTCGTCAAATACAATTAAAAGTTTGCAAAACCTTCAAGATCCTTTATTTAAATTTTGAACACGAGCGAGGAGATCCTTCTTTAAAAATGTGAAGACGAATTAGGAAGGTGTGAAAACGATAAAATTTAACGGGTAGGTCCATTTTGAATGAGATCCTTCTTTAAAAATGTGAAGGAAGGTGTGAAAATGGTCAAATTTACTGGGTAAGTCCATTTTGAACTTCGAACCCTAATGATGTTTGTAAACCACCCATAAAAAATAATAATATATTATATTAAAATTAAAATTTATAATAAAATTATAATTTTAAATTTTTTAAATAATTTTTATATAATATATATATATTTTTTGAATTATAATAAAATTCTTATACTTATTAATAAATAAAAATTTATTAAATTATATCTATATATTATATATATATATATAATATATATATATAAACACCTTAGAATTCCTTTTCTTCTTTTACCGAGAACTGAACATAGAATGAGTCAATCTAATTTATTTAAATTAACTTTAATATGATTACCATTCTAATATGTGTAATGTAAACATTAAGTATGGCGGTAAATACAATCCAAATTTAACTCAGAGAGTGGTGTGAATGAGTAAGAAAGTTAATAATGAAAAGTCTGAGTAGTGAGACCAAGAAGGCCAAAATCCATCACTTGTTTTTTAATCCTTTTCTTTTGAGAAGCAACCAAGCACGTCAGCATTAAATTATGAGTGGATAAGATCTTCGTCTAGAAGGCCAAAGTCAATAACTTGCTTTTATTTTTTTTCTTTTGAGAAATAACCAAGCATGTATGCATTAGATTATGAGTGGTTAAGGTCTTCCAAGAAGGAATCTTCTCTTTGTGCTATACAAAATGAAGTAATGAAATAATAATGAAAGTGAGAATTCTAATGATATTGGAATTTTATGATATTCGACATATTTATAGTTTAATGAGTGTAATATCTCCAATTAATGTAAATATTCATTTTACTGCAACCAAAACAAACTGTTACTATTTTTAAATTATAAACTATTTTTGAATTTAGTTATGGAAAAATGAATTTTGCACTTATTCGTATATATTATTTTACTTGTTAATTAGTTATGAGAGACAATTATCTATCCCTAAACTAAATTCTTGAGTATTTACTCAAGAAGATCAAGAGGATAAGGGTATTTGAGATCAACAAAGGAAAAATAAGAGTTGTACTGAAACGTCAGACAGTGTGTGATAACTACGTCTGGTTAAGACGAGATAGTTGTGAGAACAAGGTTCTCGTGGGCGAGAAGAAGTTTCCTAGGATCAGGAACATCTTGGGGGGAGACTACTGACTTTGTAGTCTCAAGGATGGGAGGAAAAGCATCAAGCAAGTCTGGTTGTTGACCAATTTTGGCATACTGAAATCTCGTTAATAGAAACCCGTGATAAATCTTCCATAAGCTAGATTTGACATTTTAAGAATGGAGCACGTTAATTCAAGAAAATCTATGCAATAGTTTATTCATGATTATTTCTATTCTGGATATTTGGTAGATCAAGTTCTTGTTAAGTAAAAGATACAGTAAAGAAAACAATAGATAGGAGAAAAGTTATGCAATATAGGTATTTATTTCCATTCTGAATATCTAGAAGATCAAATTCTTGTTAAGAAAATGGAACAGTAAAGAGACATTAGACAAGTGAGATTCATATGCTAAACAATATGTACATTCAACTACTATAGATAAGGGATAAACAACTCTTTGTGTCAAGTATAAAATGCACATTAGACAAGTGAGATTCATATGCTAAACAGTATGTACATTCAACTACTATAGATAAGGGATAAACAACTCTTTGTGTCAAGTATAAAATGCAGCAAACATAGTCAGCATCTAGTAAGGAAATCACCGAGAACCAAAGTATATTTTACTGGTCAAAAGCACAGACAAATGATAATAGATTACTGTCGAAATTTTCGACATTGTAATATTAAAATACAAACAAATGCAAGAATAGTGTTCCTAAACCATTCAGTAGGTAACGAAAAAAATTTGAACCCAGGATAAAAGAAAATAGAGGTATTCATGTAAAAATTTAGGTGTCAACCAAGATGATAATAGATTACTGTAGAAATTTTCGACATTGTAATATTAAAATACAAACAAAATGCAAGAATAGTGTTCCTAAACCATTCAGTAGGTAACGAAAAAAACCTGAACCCAGGATAAAAGAAAATAGAGGTATTCATGTAAAAATTTAAGTGTCGACCAAGTATTTGCAGCAATACAAGAACCGTAGAAATAAGATTACAAATCTAACTAAATCTATTTAGGAAAAGTGGGAAAATCAAGAAGGAAAATAAGTGGAATAAACTTACCTTTCTATATTTTCCAAAACATCTAATTTTTATCAAAAGTATATATATATAATAAATATAATATATATATTATTATAAAATAATAATAAAATAAAAAAAATATATATTATATATATTAGCAAACCCTTACCCTGCATGTAGGGATGGAATTCCCTATCTTATCACATTCAGTGGAAGAGTATCCATCTTTAACAAACGATTTAATACATACAGATCTCCAGACAGAAATATCAGACAAAGTGAAGAGTTAATATATATTAACTCGAAGTTTGCTCAGAACATAAGTCATAAAATTATACAGTAAACGAAATAGTTGTCCATTTTCTTATAATAGCAGAGCAAGGTTTTTCCAAAATAACTAATAAACTAAAGACGACCCATTTCTCGGTTCTTACAACACTCCATGAACTAAATACCATATGCCTATTTCAAGACTGGAATTAATTTAATGATTATCACAAAAATGTGATGGTAACTTAAACATATTCAAATTAAACCTCCCTCGGGGACTGAAGGAAACAACAAGTAAAACCCTCACTATTAACCCTAGGCTAGATATTGTGTACCCGGATGGGAACTGAATGCTTGGCTCTGCATGTAGATGAACTGAGTAAAATCCTCTTTTATCTCCTCGACAATCATCATTTTACCTGCAATGATATCCACCCAAGAGGGATGAGTGACAGAGATTAAAACTCGAAATAATAACCAGTTTAGGCAAAATGAAACTAAACGTAATTGGGCAAGAGAAAAAGGAAGAATATTGTAATTACTTGAACCAGACCGATTGTAAAACCCTCTTTCATGCTTGTTGTCGAATAACGAAAACCGAGAACCTGGGGTAACTGTCAAAGGATCCATAAGAATTTAGAAGGTCGTTCATGGCAGTAGCCAATAAGAATGAACTAAACTACAACTTAGATGCAAGCGGAAGACAAAGGAGGTACCTACACCTGGAAGACTCCTAACAGAGTAGACAGAAACCCTTCTCTAGGGGAGAATAATGAAGATGTATCGAAGACTATACCGGAGGCATAGAAACTCAGAACTCGCTCCCACTGTCTAATCACTACAATAGCTGGAGACTAGAGATGTGAGGTGAATCCCAAGGTTGGCGACAAAACAACCTACCATTGAAATTTTTCGATGAACCACCTCACCACCTAGGTCGTCACATAAGTTGAGCATTAATACAACTATAAGGAGGATGTAGTGATGGCATAAATGTATCAGAGGGTTGACTGCAATCAGTCATAGCTAAATCATAAAGTCCCGCCATTAGGCCGGATAACCCTTGTCATAAGTAAAGTCTATTTCAAATCAATAATAATGGGCCTATAATATTTTAATGCTATAACTCTCGATTAATGTGAATTATCGTAAGCCTTAGTTGGTAGATAATTCCAGATATATTAATCGAATGTGACAGAACCATCTTACATGTAAATAATGCCAAATAAAAATACCAAGTATTGTAATATGCAAATTTCGATTAAGATCATAATATGTATGGTAACCACTTAATATTTACATGGTGAAAGTGTTAAGTAGGAAAATAAACAAAAAAATATTACTTTAATCTTGTTTAACATTTGGATGTGTTACATGTGGTATCAGAGCGCTTAGGTTGCCAAACTGAGACCTATGGAATAAAGAAATAGCAAACTTGATGATGTGCTCATAGGAAATAAGGAGAAGTCAACTTGAGGAGAACTGGGAATCTACCACATGGGTCCATAATGGGAACAAGACCAACATAATTTCAGGAAGGAAATCATGAGGTTTGGGTGTAGTTGGGTGATTAGCCACAAAAACCCAATACAGATATCCGGGTGACTGTACAAGAATTGAAATGTGAGATGGGCCGGCTCTGGGAAGAAAACGAAAGATTGATGCAGGAGTAGGAAAACATCCTAAAAAGTCTATCAGATAGATAGAATCATCGGCCAATAGTCCCCAACCTAAGCACGACAATATGATAGGGGAAGAAGAGTTTCGAACTGAGAATGTGGAAATAGAAGGTGGTGAAGAAAATCATGAAGAAGAATCAAATAATGTGTCCGATCACAAGACTCAGAAAAGGAAGAAAATGGAACTTTAAGGGGAGTTTCGAAAAATAAAACCTCCTCCCTTCGATGGTGAACAAGAAGAGGCAGCGAAAGCACAATTCATTAATATGAACAAGTATTTCCAACTATACAAGTATGATCATAATATGAAGGCCCATCTGACCATTTTTCCAGCTACAAGGGAAAGCCACATTGTGGTGGAAATAAAAACAATCCGCGGAGTCAATGGGAAAAACATAACGTGGGAGAAATTTCAGAGATATTTTAAAGAAAAATATCTAATGGAAAGATGTTATGATGAAAAAGCATAAGAATTTTGATGAGCCTCATAAATGGGTAATTATATGGGCTCATTTTACCTCCTAACCTAGTCAAATCAACCATTCTCTTAGCTTATTATATGATTTTTTTGATTATATTTATGCTTATGGAGTGAGTTGAGTTAGTTATGATGTTGTGTGGTCTAAAATGTGTTTAATGCAAATAATTGATGAATTTTGAGGTCAAAGTCAAGGATCCAGTGGACAAATGGCAGTAATATCTCGAAGTGGACAAAGGAGAGGACTTATAGGATGGAATCCCCCTCATTTATTACTCCTCACTTCAAATTCCCCTTCATTAAGCTCAGAGTACAAGCAGCCAAGTCATGCACTAGAAGGCAGCCGAGCAAGTGGAGGATGACTTATGATTATCTCGAGTTTTGGGAGCCAAGCCTCCCTGATTTTAAGCAAGCTATTGGTAGCTTCATTTGTATAAGTAGAGAGGACTAGGGCCTCACTAGGGTCGGATTTTTGTTGTATTTTTGCTTATGTAAACTATGCTCCAACTTCGAGCTTATTATTTTGTGATAGTTCATGTAATCTTGCTATTGTTTTGGAAATAAAGATGGAATCCTTTTTGAGTTAGCACTGAGTTACCTCAGAGGGCTGAAGCCCTTGGGTTATGGCCCAATCCAAGCAGCCAAGCTCCTCTTTACTTGTATTTGTATGTTTTATTTCATTTTGTAGATTAGGTTGTTGTTAGATGTATCTTTTTTATGGTTAAGAATAGGTTGCTTTTGATGATTCAGTAGTTTGCTTCCATTTTTTCTTTCTATAGCAGGATAACAAGTGATAAAGGAAAGATTCAAAAGGCTAGCAATAGTGCCTTGGCCTCTCTTGCTCCCATTGGTACCATGATTTGAGGCAAAGACCCTCTTGCTGCCCCAAAAACAAAGATTTTCCTCATTCATAGGACTTCTAGTGTTTGCAACTTTTTAGTGGTTAATAGTCTAGTTTTGCTTTGCTTCAGATCTTCTTCATCATGCTCACTTCTTTATTTACAATAGTATTCTTTCATGCTTTCCTTTCTTGCAGAATTTCTCAGCATTTCCTTTCATAGATCATAGTTTAGACTATTTTGATGCAAAACTCTATTTTCCTAGATGCACTTATTTCATTTCTTGCTTGATCTCATTGGTTGACTATTAGTTGTTTATGCAGCAGATCTCTTCTAGCAGTAGGCCAGCCTATTAGCCCTCCCATCCTCCATCTGATCCATGCCCTACAGGTCGCCCAAGTCTCCCCTCAATTTTTCCTTAGTTTACTACATTTTCCATAGAATTTCTTCCTCTCTCCTTGAGCAAATCCAATCATCTTTCTCTCTCTTGATGATTCCTGATAAACCCTAGGTGCCCTAACACCTCATTCCAACCTTCATCTACCTTTTTCACCCAATCTCACACCCTCAAAATAGTGAAAAATGCTCTCGGCCTCCTCTTGTAGGCCTGCTGTAGAACATTGTTTTTCCTCCTATAGATTTCCCGTGTCCTCCTGTAGATTTTCCTGTAGGTTTCCTTTTCAAGGCCGAGTGTGGTAAAAGCCTCTAGAAAGCCACCTGAGACCTCCTAGGACCCAACCACACCATCATACATCCTCTCAAGTCCCAAAACCACCCTCCATCGCCACCTATCCGCTACCACATTCACAAACAATAAATTACATGCATGTCAAATTCACATAAAAATACATAAAAATCCAAAAAAGATGTTTTTTGCTCAATTACTTCTAGAAATAGCTTAGTTAGATGTTGTTTACTTCCTTGAGTAGGTAATGGCATTATTTTCATGGTTTTCATAGTGCTTTTTGCAAAATTTGGATAGGTTGGTTAATTTGGGTTTACTAGTTTTTCTTTACATTGCAGACTTTCTCCTTTCTGTAGTTAGAATAGTATCTATAGAGTAGTCTTTCTCTCCTTTCGTCACATATAGAGCTTCTTCTAGAATCCATAGAAGTTGGCTTGAGCATCTAGTGATCTTGTGCTCGCTGACTAAGTGACAACCTACAGTAAGAACTAGTACTTGTGCATACAACACCATCGCTTCCAAGTTTGTTATGAACTACCAGATTGATAAGAGTAAAGTAGGCAGCCCAGGAGTTGCAACATTATTGCTGCAATACTGGTGCTCACCACTTTTTGGTGTCGTTACTGGGGAAGCGTCAGAGTATTCTGTGATTACTGCTTTCTTCTATTTTCTAATGCAACATTCTGCTAATAGTTTATTTTAGCAAAGGTAGACTAGTCATTTCTCTTCTTTCAAGTTCTGCATTTCCTTTCTTTCCTCTTCAATTCTACAAATTTCATTTCAGCAAGAGTAGACTAGCCTTTCTTTTCCTTCAGTTTTTCATTTCCTTGCTTTCCTCTTCAATTTTTCAAATTTCATTTCAGCAAGTTCATTTCAGTTAGTTGCAATTTGTTTTATTCAATCACCATTTCAGTTTCTGCAGGTACAATCAGTGTGGGGAAAAAAGAAACAAAAACCAACCAAAAATATTTCCTTTCATGCCTCGTAGGAATAGAGATAACTTAGGAAAATTTTTGCCCAACACCCCCACTACTTCACACAGCCAACCTTCTCTCTTCTTCAGTGGCTGCGATCAAGAAGAACCCTTAGGTGAACAACCAGACATATTTGAAGAACCTATAGGGGAAGAAGAAGAAGAAAACATTCTTTTGGAGCCAATGGCTGAACACAGAAATGCTAGGGGGAATGGAGAGAGAATAGAGGGTACCTTTTCCATTCGGGAGACCAATGGGGACACCAAAATGAAGAATATAATCCCTTCCGCCCTACCTCATTTCCATGGTCTGACTACAGAATATCCTCACACCTTTTTGTTTGAGTTTGATGTTATCTGTTGAACCTATGACTATGCAAAAGATGAGCAAAAGTTGAAACTGTTCCCTTCTACTCTCAGGGATGTAGCATTGCGCTGGTTCATAGGATTACCTGGAAATAGCATCACAACTTGGGATCAGATGCAACAAGCCTTTAACAACAAGTATCGAGACTATTGTAGGTCAAAATATAGTAAAGAAGAAATTTTATGAATGACTATAGGAAGTGATGAGTCCCTAAAAGACTATGAAGAGAGGTTCCAGCTCAGTTACAAAAGGGTCAGGTGTACACTCGACCCTGAGTCGCTGAAGCTGGTACTGCTAAGGGGAATTCAGGAAGATCTTTTAGATACCCTCCATCTACTAGCCGGGGGAGACATCTACCAACTGTCCTATGAGGACATAAAGACTACTTTTAGAAACCATTCTAGAGAAGCCATAAAGAAAGGTAGGGGGAGTCCACCCATAGCCAGTACCTCTTCCTCTAACTCATCCATTAAAGGAGAAATTGGAAACATGCTGGAAGACTTTGTTAGGGTCCCACCCTAACCCCCTTATTTATGTAATAGGATCGAGTCATAGTTATAGTTAAGTAAAGGGTCATTAAAGCCCATATTAATAATTGTAAGTGGTTAACCAGTGTTTAATGACGGGACCACAGTTAGTTACAAATGGGCCATGGTATTAGATAGATGGTATTAATAAGAACCATGGTATTGCCCCATGGTATTGCATGTATGAATCCTATATAAAGGATAAAGAATCCCTGCGAGGAGCATCGTGTCTTATTTTGTAATCGAGCTCAGCTCTATTGGAGGTTGCCCCCTCGAAGAGGCAAGTGAAATTTGCTTTCTGAATAATAAAATACTTGCTGTTATTGCTCATTGTTCTATGTTCTGGGTATATTTCTTCGCATATTTGGTATTCTGGTATCATCTTGCAGGTTAAGAGCATAACAAGTGGTATCAAAATGCTTTCCATAGCTGGTGGGATCTCCATTTTTAGCAAACAATTTTTTGGCTAGAGATGTTTTCCGGCGTCTTTAAACCACGTGATATATTATTGAGCGCATAAACCTACAGATTTCAGGAGGCATGCACAGATGAAATACAAGAGGTGGTCACACTTGTTGGACTCCCTTGTAACCCTTGAGGGTACCCCTTCGAATAGTAGCACATTAGACATAACCGCGCACGGACTGTCTTCCAAGTACCCTCTGGGTATATCGGAAGCCCCCTAGCTCCCTTGAAACCTTGCCATAGATAAACCGTCAGCCGTATTGCTGCTACAGTACACCGAGAACAGCACTCAGAGAGATTACTCGCCCGTACGATAGGGTAGTCAGGTTGTACAACTAAGGGTATGGTTGATCCTCCTTGGTTAGTGCCCTGAAAAATTGGGCTGAGTACTACTGTCAGACCCTTATGTATATTGCAATCTGTAGCACCTGACACTCTTGGAGACCATAGTTCCCTTCTCTATCTCAGGACCACGCATAATCTCTACCAAATCAGATCTCGCAAGTGGGGTTTTGCAGCAGCAGCAACAATCAGTTCCGTCGTTCAGATTTATCCGAACAACCATTCAAATATGTTAGATCCATCAGATCCACAGTAGCAATCAGTTTCACTATTCAGATCTAACAGATCAACCATTCAGATTTATCAGATCCATCAGATCCGCCATCCAGATCTGAGTAGTTGTGTGGGTTCCTATACCTAAGCGCGATTTTCTCAGGACTTTTGGCAGCATTGACATTTCCGGAATTCAACAACTTAGCCCATAAGAATCAGGACGATGAGCTCAGCAAGGTGGTACCATTCAATTGTTAGTGCCAAAAAATTCAAGTGGTCCCACACTTCAAGTAAATCGGCTCGATGCATGGTACAAACTAGAAATCAAGCTATGGTGAATGAGAGGATGGACAACCTTGAATCATCCTTGAAAGACATCCAAGCGCAGTTGAAGGAAATAAATATAGCACTCTCTAAGGGCAAGGTGGAGGCATGCGAGGAGGCATATATTGGCAATGAAAATAGTGAGGGTGAGTCTAACCAGTCTCTTCACCTCTTTGGCACCCCCCAACCATCCCATCCCCGACCTCCCAAGTTGGACATGTATAAATTTGATGACTCTAACCTGGCCGCATGGATAGCACAAATGGAGCAATATTTCACACTGAATTACATCCTAGATATGTGACTCAGCTTAGTGTGGGTATCATGTACTTGGACAATGAAAGATGGCAATGGCGGCAATGGCATCAACGTTGCTATGGAAGGCCCTTGACGTGGGATACATTCAAAAAATCTCTTATGGATCGCTTTGACCATGAATCTAACTTTTTGGGTCGTCTCACTAAGCTCAGACAAGCAGGAACAATGAATGAATATATTGCAGCCTTTGAAGCCTTAGCTTTCCGCACTGGAGGTCTACAAGATGAGTTCTACACAGAATGTTTTGTCAGTGGTCTCAAAGAATCCATACAAGCCCACGTCGACTGCACCACCCTCCCTCATGGCTGCAGGGTTGTAGGATAGTTCGTGAAGTAGAACATGCGTTAGCATCCCAGTCCAATCGCCCAAATTTCACTACCAAGGGTTGCCCCCCACAAGCTCACAACACTACCGAAACACTCAAGGTTCAAAAGGTGTCACCTGTAGAAATGGCGGAAAGAAGAAAGCAAGGATTATGTTACTACTGTGATGAAAAATACTCACCCGGGCATAAATGCAAGGAGCCCAAATTCTTTCAAATTGATGCTACTGATCACAGTTCATTGGAGGAAGCCCCACCACTTGAGGAACCAGAGGAGGAAGAAGAGGACAACCAGAAGGACAATGTACTTGAAGAACCAGTTATTTCGCTGCATGCTTTGGCAGGGATTTCTTAGCCTCAAACTCTCAAAATCAGAGGTTTTATTAAGCATCGCCTGGTAGTAGTCTTGATTGATAGTGGAAGTACACATAATTTTATCCATCAAAGAGTTGCGGAAGCAGTGCATTGTTTTGTACGAGTAGTTTCTAACTTCCAAGTCCAAATTGCTGATGGGGGAACAATGCAATGTGAAGGCCGTTGTGAAAATGTCAAACTTCAAATGGGGGATTATCAGTTAAAGACCCACATGTTTGCCATACACATGCAAGGGTGCGACATTGTCCTAGGTGCTGAATGGCTTCACACTCTTGGCCCAATCATAATGGATTTCTAGGAGTTATATATGAGCTTTAAGTAGAACAACCACATACATACCCTCCCCGAACTCTAGGCGGGAGCTCCCTCTATCATCAGCTCACATCGGATGGAAAATTTGTTAAAAAAGGGCCATCATGGAATTATAGCTCAATTTAATGACATCCAAGCCTTCGAACCCAATTCTCTTCAAATTCATCTTGAGATGCAACATATCTTAAATAACCATCTGCCAGTCTTTGACAAGCCTCATGAGCTTCCACCCTCGAGAGGGGAACATGATCATAGCATCACTTTGGCCCTAGGGGCCCAACCACCAAATGTGTACCCATACAGATATCTGTTCGCCCAAAAGAATGAAATAGAAAAAATAATGAAGGAACTTTTGGAAGCAGGCGTCATTCGTCCCGACATTAGTCCTTATTCATCACCGGTGGTCATGGTGCTCAAGAAAGATGGGGAATGGCGTATGTGTCCAGACTTCAGGGCCCTTAATAAGTTGACAGTCAAAGATAAATTTCCCATCCCTGTTGTTGATGATTTGTTGGATGAACTAAATGGGGCTCAATTCTTCACTAAGCTTGATCTTTGCTCAGGCTACCACCAAATTCACATGAAAGAAGTTGACATTCCAAATATGCTTTCTGAACTCATGAAGGCCATTATGAGTTCCTGGTCATGACCTTCGGTCTTTGTAATGCCCCATCCACTTTTCAGAGCCTTATGAACCACCTACTCAAACCATATCTCAGAAAATTTGTCCTTGTTTTCTTTGATGACATCCTCATCTACAGTCGCACTTGGGCCGCACATCTTCAGCGTGTAGATCTACTCTTGCAACTACTCCGCGAGAATAAATTATTTGTTAAGATGTCCAAGAGTTCTTTTGGCATGGAAGAAGTTGAGTATTTGGGCCACATTGTGGGGAGTGAAGGTGTCAGGGTGGACCCCAAAAATATCCAGGCAATGCAGGATTGGCCTCAACCTAAGACCTTGGAGAGCCTGAGAGGATTTTTGGGTCTCACGGGCTACTATCACATATTTGTCTGCAATTATGGTCACATTGTGAGGCCCCTCACTCAACTTCTCAAGAAAAATTCATTCCTATGGAATGATGAAGCACAACAAGCCTTTACAGCTCTCAAAAATGCCATGTGTTCAACTCTAGTCTTAGCACTACCCGACTTCACCAAATCTTTTGTCATTGAATGTGGTGCTTCGGGTACGGGTATTGGGGTGATCTTAACGCAGGAAGGTCGACCCTTGGCCTTCACAAGCCAACAACTAAGTGGGAAGAATATGGGACAATCTACCTATGAGAAGGAGAATGGCCATCTTACATGCAGTAGATACCTGGCGACCATACTTATTGGGGCAATGCTTCCAAATCTGCACAGACCATCAAAGCCTTAAATATTTTTTGGAGCAACGCCTATCCTCACCACAACAAAATAAATGGCTCGCCAAAATGCTGGGATATGATTATGAGATAATTTACAAGAAAGGGCGCGAAAATATTGTAGCAGATGCATTATCTCGCTAATTTGAAGAGGAAAGTACCCTGCTCGCAATTTCCCTTCCCATTCCAGAATGGATTGAAGAGGCTCGCAAGGAATGGTTTTCACATCCCTGGCTCTCCCAACTCATTACTCAATTGCAGGTGGATCCAAATTCCACCGAGGGATACTCGTGGTAGGATGAGATTCTTCACTACAAGGACAGAGTCGTAATATCACCAATATCCACCCTCAAAAGCCACATTTTGGCGGAGTTGCACTCATCTCCCACTGTAGGACATTCAGGCTTTCAGAAGACATATGCTTGCACTCAAAGATCATTTTTTTGGACAGGCATGAAAAAGGACATTCTTACTTTTGTAGCTGAATGTGACATCTATCAGCACCACAAAGGAGAGACAGTCAAAGCTCCAGGCACATTACAACCATTTCCCATCCTGGCATCAATATGGATGGAGGTTTTTTATGGATTTCATTGCAGGTCTTCCAAAGTCAGGAAACAAGTTAGTCATCATGGTGGTTGTGGACAGACTGTCTAAGTATGCTCATTTTTGTGCCCTACCCCACTCTTTTACACCAACTTTGGTCGCTTAATCTTTCATGGATCAGATCTTCAAATTGCATGGCATGCCCACTTCCATTGTGTCTGATTGTGACCCTGTCTTCACCGGTAACTTTTGGCAGGAACTCTTCCGGCTACAAGGTACCCAAATACAACTCATTACTTCCTATCATCCAAAAACTGATGGTCAAACTGAAGCAGTCAACAAATGTCTGGAAACCTACCTTAGGTGTTTCACTTCAGAAAAGCAACATCTCTGGGTACAGTGGTTACCTCTAGCTGAATGGTGGTATAACACCAACTATCATGCCACCACCAAAATGACTCCATATGAAGTAGTTTATGGTCAACTCCCTCCTTGCCCTACTTCTTACATCAAGGGGTGCTCGAAGGTACAAGTAGTGGATCGACTCCTACAGAACTGCACAACCATGCTGGCCCATCTTAGAGAGAATCCTCATCAAGCTCAAAACCGCATGAAGCAACAGGTAGAGAAGCATCGCTCAAAACGCCAATTTCAAGAAGGGGATTAGGTATTTTTGAAGCTGCAACCATATAAGCAAACATCACTCAAAGACAAGGGTTGTCAGAAACTATCTCCAAAATTATACGGACTGTATCAAGTACTTCAGCGCATTGGAGAAGTGGCCTACAAGCTAGCTTTGCCACCCACTGCAAAAATACATCCTGTTTTCCATGTCTCATGCCTCAAGAAAGTGTTTGGGAACAATTGCAGAATTCAAACCAGTCTACCTGAACTGTATGAAGAAGGGTCAATCTGGCTCCAACTTGAACAAGTCCTGGACACACGAGAATAGCACCTGCATGGCCGCATGATCAAGGAAGTCCACGTCAAATGGAAAGACACCTATTCGGAAGATGGAACTTGGGAACCAGCCAATATTCTTCAGCAGTTTCCGCAGCTTCAGCCTTGAGGACAAGCCTACTCTTATGGGGGAGGGCTTGTTAGGATCCCACCCTAACCCCCTTATTTATGTAATAGGATCAAGTCATAGTTATAGTTAAGTAAAGATTCAATAAAGCCCATATTAATAATTGTAATTGGTTAACGTGCATTTAATGACGGGACCAGAGTTAGTTGCAAATGGGCCATGGTATTATATAGATGGTATTAATAAGAACCATGGTATTTCCCCATGGTATTGCATGTGTGAATCCTATATAAAGGATAAAGACTCCCTGCGAGGAGCATCATGTCTTATTTCGAGCTCAGCTCTATTGGAGGTTTCCCCCTCGAAGAGGCAAGCGAACTTTGCTTTCTGAATAATAAAATACTTGTTGTTATTGCTCATTGTTCTATGTTCTGGGTATATTTCTTCATATATTTGGTATTCTGGTATCATCTTGCAGGTTAAGAGCATAACGGACTTCAAGAGTGAGATGCTGCAGACTCTTGCCATGAAAATGGATACCTTGCTTATGAAAAGGAAACAAGAGGAAGCAGAGAGGGCTTTGGCCATTTTTTTTCCTAGATGCACCAAGAAGCATCCTAGGAATGAATGCCCATTGAACTCTATAGAGGTTTGTTCAGTCTGTGAAGAAAATCATTCTACAGATAAGTGCCTTTCCTTACCCGGACTTAAAGTTGTATATGAAGGGGCCGAGGGAGTCACTGAACAACTCTATTACATAAACCAAAGGAGGTCGCATGGACCTAGACCATACCAGCAGGGGATGCAAGGGACATCTTAGACATACTACAACCCCAACCAAGTCACTTCCATACCTTCTTGGGGCCCCCCTGCTCATCGTTCCTAGTCCACGCCTCCTCTTTGGTCCTTCACACCTCAATATCATGCCCAACCAGCCAACTATTCATTTCAATCCTATGCTCAACCACCACCTCAGTGGAATGCACCTCATGAGGGGTGGAGTCCCCAATACAACTCTCTTCCTGCTCTTTTGCCTCCACCACCTGCCCAGCCACAACCGCTACCTATTGCTCCAAAGCAACCCCAAATGCCTACCCAACCGAATCCGAACCCGAACAACAAACAGGCTTAGAAAGTGTATAGTGGGGAACCATCATGCCCAACTTATGCTGTGGAGATTTAGGGAATTAACTTGCAATCTGAGAAAGTTCTCCCAGATAGCCAGCCTCCACCTAGGGAGGTTGAGGAAGACAAAGAGGAAAGTGAACCTAAAGAAATTCCACCCTTTCCTGAGAGACTATCCGTGACAGTCCATCCTACCCCAGAAGAAACTGAACTCCTGGGGAAATTGAAACATTTATGTGTGAAGATACCACTTCTCCAAGCCATAAAAGATGTGCCTATCTACAATAGGTTGATAAAAGAGAAGTGCTTTAGGCATCCAGGAAGGCGTAAGAGAGATGCCCCAACCATAAATGTCATAGGGCAACTGTTCGACCTGATGTTGGGGCAGGTAATCTGTCCAAAATATTTGGACCCTAGAAGCCCAGTAGTTGATGTCCACATCAATAGCACCATGATCCCACACACCTTGATTGATCTAGGAGCTACCATTAATGTGATGACAAAGGACACAATGCTCAAACTCAACCTCCAGGGCTCCTTAAGGAAGACCACGACCATGCTACAGCTAGCAGACTGCTCCACCATGACCCCTAAGGGGATTGTGGAAGATGTGATGGTCTCCATTGATTCTTGGGAGTACCCTGTTGATTTCTCAGTTCTCCAGCCAAATGAAAAGCTCACTGGGTATCCTCTCATACTGGGAAGACCCTGGTTAGCTACTGCCGATGCCTACATCAGCTATCGAGCTGGGAACATGACCATAAAGAATGGGCATATGTCCAAGCATTTAATCCTATATCCTCCTACCCAACCCTTGTTAGAACATGATCTACCTCTCTGGTTGGAGGAGGAAGATGAGGATGAAGTCTATTCTGCACTTCTTTTTGCATTAGAAATCACCATGGGGGGAAAACAACAAGATGAGGATGATCTACCCCTCAACTAATCTCTGTGCGGTCGACTCCACTTCTCTCTATGTTAAGAATATAGAGTTTGGCCCAGAAAGAACCTTCAAAATCAATCCATCCCTATCCACTTCCTAGCAGAAGGAACTGTGTAGCCTACTGAGAAAACACGTATATTCCTTTGCCTGGAGTTATATGGAGATGAAGGGAGTACACACTTTAGTATGTACTCATCATATATACATCAAGGAGGGTTGCAAGCCAGTCAGGAAACCTCAAAGGAGGATGAAGTCAGCACTTAAAGATATTGTTAAGAAAAAATTGCAGAAATTGCTTGATGCAGGATTCATATATCCCATCTCTAATAGTGAATGGGTCTCTCCTTTGGTGCTAGTGCCAAAGAAAAATGGTAAGTGGAGAATCTGTGTTGACTATCGGGAATTGAACAAAGCCACTAAAAATGACCATTTTCCTTTACCTTTCATAGCTCAAGTGTTAGACGGTCTAGTAGGGAAAAAGTTTTTCTCTTTCTTAGATGGGTTTAGCGGGTACAATCATATTCAAATCAGACCGGAAGACCAAGATAAGACCACTTTCACTTGTCCTTGGGGTACCTTTGCATACCAGGTCCTTCCTTTTGGTTTTTGTAATGCTCCAGCCACATTCCAAAGAGCAATACCGAGTATATTTTTTGAATTAGTTCATGATGCAGTAAATATATACATGGATGAATTTACTCCTTATGGTTCTGACTTTCAAGAAGCTTTAACTAACCTCGGAAAAGTTCTAGACAAGTGTATTGAGATGGACCTATCCCTTAGTCCAGAAAAATGTGAATTTTTGATGACTGAAGGGACCATGCTAGGTCATGCAATATCTCAACAAGGACTACAGGTGGACCCCAAAAAAATTGCCATCATCCAAAGTGTCCCACCTCCTCAAAAAGTGAGAGATGTCAGAAGTTTCTTAGGCTTAGCTGGGTATTATTGGAGATTCATTAAAGATTTTAGCAAGCTAGCCTCTCCTTTGTTTGGCCTCTTAGGTAAAGATGTCGAGTTCATATGGTCAGAAAACTGTCCAGAAGCCCTAGATACCTTGAAGAGAAAGATCGTGAATGCCCCAAGTTTGAGAGGCCCAAATTGGGCCCTACCTTTCCACATTCACACAGATGCCTCAAACAAAGAAATAGGAGCAGCCTTGGGAGAAATTGATGAAAATTTGTCTTATGCCATATACTTTATAAGAAAAAAATTGTGAAAGGTGGAGTTAAACTATACAATGACCGAGAAGGAACTCCTAGCGGTCGTGCATTCCTTAAACAAATTCATTCACGGGCTATCAATCCTTTGTGCACACTGATCATGCTGCAATTAGATATTTAATGAACAAACCGGATGTAAATGCTCGCATTATTAGATGGCTTCTTTTACTGCAGCAGTTTGATTTGACCATTATTGATAAACCTAGTAAAGAAAATGTTGTTGCTGACTTTTTGTCTAGAGTAAATTTGCCTGTAGGTGAAGAAGGAATGGCGGATGACCAAATGCCAGATGAACATCTGTTTGCTATCTCAGTACTCTCTCCATGGTTTGCTGATATAGCAAACTACTTGGTTTCAACACATTTCCCACCACACCTGTCCTCAAAATAGAAGAGCAAGATAGTAAGGAAAAGCACCCCTTTCACCTGTTTTGGGGGCAATCTCTTCAAACTTGGCCCAAATCTGATCTTGAGAAGATGTGTCATGGAGGAGGAAGTCTTTGACATCCTCCCGACCTGTCATGACGGACCTTGTGGAGGTCATTTTGCAGCAAAAAGAACTGCCTTCAAGGTACTGCAAGAAAGCTACTACTAGCCCACTCTTCATCAGGATGTGAGGAGATATACCAACTAGTGTGAGTGGTGTCAGAGGATGGGGAAACCTACTCCAAAGGATGAGATGCCCATGCAACCTCAAGTGACCTTTGAGCCATTTGAGAAGTGGTGCATGGACTTTGTGGGTCCTATCAACCCTCATTCAAAGCAGAAACAATACATCATTGTGTGCACGATTAACTGACAAAGTGGGCAGAGACAAAAGCAATCAAAGCAGCGATAGAGGAAAAAGTAGCTGAATTTTTGAGAGAGAACATATTCTACAAGTTCGAGTATCCAAGAGAGTTGGCCATAGATCAAGGTAGTCAGTTCACTTCCAATTTGATTGGATACTTGCTCACACATCATAGAATCAAGAACAGGAATTCGACCCCTTATCATCCACAAGCCAATGGGCAGGTGATGGTCACTAACAGAGCATTAGAAGGGATCCTGACAAAGGTAGTGAGCAGCAGCAGAAAAGACTGGGTTCATAGATTAGTTGAGGCCACTTGGGCCTACAACACAACATGGAAGACCACCACAGGGTTCACAACCTATGAGCTGGTCTATGGGAAGAAGGCTTTGCTATCAATAGAATTTGAATTCAATACCCTCAGGATGGAAACTCAATTGGACCTAGACCTTAGCCAAGCACAGAAAGAAATATTACTTCAGCTCAATGGATTGGATGAACGCAGAATGCAGGCCATTCTCCATACAGAGGTAGTTCAGCTTCAGAGAAAGATATGGCATGAAAAAAATATCAAGGAGAAGCAATTCCAAGAGGGATATTGAGCACTACTCTATGATTCAAGAAACAAATATTTCAAGGGCAAGCTAAGGACAAGATGGTTGGGACCTTACACTGTGGAGAAATGCAATGACAATGGTTCAGTTCTGATCAGAACCATTGATGATGAAGCCATCCCCATGATTTTCAATGGACACCGGTTGAAAGTCTATAAGGAACCCCTCTCCAAGCGAGAGTTCATTAAAGATTTGAATAAGACAATGATGGTAGTGGAGCATGTCTTAGCCTCCACTTCACCCACTCACTGAAGAAAAAGGAAAAAATAAAAAATAAGGACTCAAGTGAAAACCTCCATGAGGCGCTTGAGTCCCATCATTGGGTTGAAAACCTTTTTGAGGCGGCCTAGTGATGTAAAAAAAAAGAGAGAAAAATAAGATCCCTGGGTGAAAACCTCCCTTGGAGGCGCTCAGGGTAGGTAATTAGGGTGAAAACCTCCCTGAGGCGCCCTAGTTGTTTTCAAAAAAAAAAAAAGAGAAAAAGAAAAATGAATTTTCATTCGCATTGCAGGTTTGCAAGAGGACTACAAGAAGCAGCAGAAGGTGCTAAGGGAGCCCTAAAACCAACACCAACAACTATCCTACCTTCCCACACCTTTCTCCATCATTCTTGGCATTTCTTTCACCTCACTGTGCTTCTTTTTCAAGAACTGTGTTTTCTACAGGAGGCTCTTGTAGGAATTACAGAGAGCCAAAAATGGGTATAAAAGGAAGTTTGAGGGACAAGGAAGCTTCATAAAGAACCTATAAACCCTCATAGTCTTCAAACCTCCTTGCCATCATTTCCGAGCCTGCATCACACCCCAAGCATCATTCTTCTTCCTGTCCAAGAAAAACACAGAAAAACAGTTTTTCAAGAAAAGAAAAAAACAAAAAAATAAGAAAGGAAACAACACCATCCACCTCACCTCAAGCCTACCTATTATCTCTACATCTCTATCTACATCCCTGGCATCATCCTCATAGATCCAAGCATAGAAAGAAGTTAAAGTTTCAAGGGGAGAAGTAGCTATAGGAGCTCCTGTAGGAATTCCTATAGCAGCTGATCCCATTAAAATCCAGCATCAGCAGCAAGAGAGTACAAACATGAAGGTTGAAGAAGACACTTGAAGCTCAAATCTAGCTAGAGAAGAACCTACACAAGACACAACCACACATCAACAAGCAGACAACATGCATCAAAAGAAACAAAGGCATGCAACAAAGAGAGAGAGCCGCAACACCTCACAACAAATACATTCAGATCTTAGGTAAGTAACTAACCTGTTCCTCTGTTTGAATTTGCGTAATTAGAAGGCACACAAAAGCAACAAGATGGTTGAGGATGAATGAGGGAAAGGTGGCCAGTTAACTTGGCCACCTTCATCTAGTTGACCCCACTCATCCGAAGATGTCACCCACACATGCACATAGTCAACTCAAGAAAGATGTCAAGAACAGGTAGTGGAGGAAGTGTGAACTTCGATGCAATCAGGAGGGATGATTACGAGGAGGGGCTAGGATGACAAGGCAGGTGGGGACCAATGGTCCAAATATGGCCGACGTATACTTTTCCAGTTCACCCTCCATCACCGGAAATATCCATAAAGGGCAATAAGTACTCCTCCCCGAGCATTCTCACCACCTTTTCCTTCATTCTCTCCTTGAAACTCAGCTACAACAGTCTCCTCGTGCCCCCACAACCTCGTAACCATCATTCTCCATTGTTCTCTCCCATATTCCTACTCTCGGCGTTTTCTACGGGAGCACTTACAGGTTCTACAGGAGCACCTACAGGAATTCTACAGGAGGGACAACAGTGTTCTACAGGAGGGGCAGTGAGTTGCTTTCAAGGGAGAAAACACAGGTTTTAGCACAATTTTTGGTATGAGGAGGTAGGTTCCATGCATGCCTCCATTGAATATCAAAATATGTAAGCAGTGGTTTAAATTTGAGGAGGAGATAAAGCCTTTAGGAGGAGGAAATACATAAAAAAATTCTGCTTATTTAAAAAAAAAACACAATCTCCTATGTTTCTTTGTTTTTCTTCAAAAATTGTTGTCTCCATCTCCAAATTTGGTTTCCCAAAGAAGTATAAACAAAATGACAAGAGGATTTATGAGGAAGGAGCCCACCAACTCCTACAGGCTCCATGCACATCCCCAAGTAGTGGAAATATTCACAAGAGCAAATTGGATGAATTTTTTTGAGAAATTATGAGGGTTTGATGAGGAAATTGCCCAAGAATTTTCCCACTCTTTGGTCCCTCACACCAGAACACATGCAACTATCACCTTTAGAGGTCTTTTCATGGAGATAACCCTTGAATTTATCAAGAGGCTCACTACCCTTCCTCTTGGGATGCCTTAGAGTAAGGATGAGAAACCAATTGGCCAGGCTGCTAAGAAAAAGTTTTTCCAAAACAATGAAACCCTTGTAGAGGATAAAAATGCCATTAGAAGGGCTAGCATACCATATCCTTGGGATGAAGTTAGTTATCAGATAATCAAATATATTTCCTGTGAGGAGAGGTACAACAATGTCTATGATTACCACTTTAGAATCCTTCATGAATTAAGGTATGGCATGGACACTCCAGCCCCTTAGAAACTCAGCATCCCCTACTTCCTCTTGTAGTCCCTCATTGACTCCAGCACTAAGGCTCAAGAAGGAAATTCAGAGCAACTAGCTCACCATGGGTTAATCAAAATTTTAGTGGCAGAAACCCTCCATACATTTACACTCCCTATATCATGGGAAATCTTCTGAAACATGACAGTTGAGGATGACATAAAGACCCTAACCTATGATATCAGTCCTACTGGCAGTGAGTAAGAAGAGCAGCAAGGGGGAGAAGGTGAAGAAACTGGTGACTTAGTAGGACAATAAAGGAAGGAGGAAGATATTAAGATAGAGGAGGAGAAAGCTAAAGAAACAGAGCAAACAAAGACAGAAAAAGAGACAGAAGGAGGAGAAAAAAAGGTAGAAAAGATAGAACAAGGAGAAGTGTCCCCTAAAACTTTAGAAAGAGAGGTAGCAGCTACTCTCACTGCCCTCAATACACCAATCAAGCCAAAACAAAAGAGGAAAAGGCAGACTTCCATGTATTTCAGGGCTAGGAAGAGCACAAGAATCAAAACAGGGAAACCTCAACCCTCTTCAAAAGTGCCAATTACAATTGAAGATTCACCCTCTACCCAAGGAAAAGAATCCCCTTCCAAGGCACCTATCACATATGAAAGGGGGAATCCTGGATCTCCCACATGGAAAAAAAAGGTAGAACTACAGGACCCAAAAATAGTCCTACAAGAGGCTCAGATAGTTCTACAGGAGACCCAAAAGCTTGAGAAAGAAATGGAAGTGTTGAGGAGGTAAATCCCCTCTGCGGACTGAGGCGATCCCTACTAGCCCAGATTAGGTCTAGCAACAATCATACAATGCTACCACGCAAGTTCCTAATTGCAAATTGAAGACCGATGATGAGGGCCTACCTGGATTCCAATGCTAGTGCTTGTAGAAGAGTTGACGCTCCCGTTCCTCTGCTCCGGCAGATCACGATCCCCACGATCTCCGTGAATGGACACTTGCACATACAAAGAACGACACAAACACAAACATAAAATTCGACAAATGCAACTATATATAAATAAGAAAGGATATAACTCATCATCATTACAAAGAACAATAAGAGTGGAACCATAACAATAGTCGTTTATTAATGATAAACAAAGAAGAATACAACCATAGTTCTGACGTCAAATCCTCCTTTGGCTAGGTGATCAGCAGCACATGTCTTGCAAAGCTTGTTGGGAATGGGAACAAGCCTCTCTCTCCTTAGTTATGGGACAAGAATCTCCTTACTTAGATTTGGCCTTATGGGAATGAAGAAGGCTCTTGCAGCATGAAGCTCTTAGAAACTTTACAATTCTCAATCTCTGGAACTAGCTTGCCTAAGGAAAATGGACAAGCTTTTATAGATGGAGGAAGAGGAGTTGGGATCATCCACAATATTCATGGGATTGGCTTTATCACTAAAGAAGCTTCCATGAGAGGTGGCAAACCACTTCCTCTCTATGGAGATCCGAAGCCAAACCACCCAACCCAAGATAGATTCAGTCCAGAAGTTTGTTAGGATGAATCTTCCACTGTTTGTTTTTTAAAAAACACCACTGATTATGGCTGGCATGAGTGCAACTCTGTGACAGAGCGCCAACTGGCGCGCCCTCTTTGGAGGATTTCCCCCATTGGCGTGAGTGCTGCACAGTGAAACCGCGCCAATGGAAAAAGGTCTCTTTTTATGGGTTTTTAGCAGGAGATGTCTTCAGGGCAAATGAAGTTCATGTTCAGGGGAATGCAATGCAAGTGTTTTCAGGTCATGTCACTTCTCGTAGTTCCCAGAATGAGTCCTCCAAGATGCGGGAGAGGGGTAACAGGGACGGTGACAAATTACTATGTAACATATGCCCCCTAAAGCATGAGGCCCGAGAGAGAGAGAGGGGTGAAATGCTTTACAAGAACATGTCCAACCGAAAACACTGCCGCCAGAAAACCTGCGTGGAGAAGTACAACTGATATCTCAAGTACATGATATATGTGGTATGGATGCAGCCATCCATAGCAGAGTACATAAAAATCTAGATCCAGGGTATAGATGCAGCCATTCAGCGAGGATCGATAAATAGACTCAGGCATGGTCACAACCATCCAGTGAATGAGTCATGTAATAATCATAATAATCCACAAAATCGCAACCTGGATCCCAACAAACAAAATCCAGGGTCTTGTGCTCCATCTCGACCCGAACAAAGTACAAGTTCAAGCATGTGAATATAGGAGTCGAAGTCGAACATGCAGGAACATCGTCTGATTACCAGCCAATGATGAAAACTGTTAACAGATGCGAGAGGTACCACCAATAATGACAATGGCCCTCAAGGTACTATAGGTACAATCTATGGCATGCAAATCAGTGAACCAGCGTCGAGCACCCGTAGAATCATTCGATCGGAGGCCAATGATGAAAACCTCACGTCGAACAAAAGAACCTGCCATTGAGGCATGCAGGCTCCAAGGCACCTGAAAGGAGTTTCTAGGTCAACTTCCTGAATAATGAGCTGAAGTCGACAGGAAGCGACCTTGAACGAAGGTGGGCCATAGTGTTTCCCACATCATCGACGCGAGACAGAGGGGAATAATTTTTTGTGTGAATCAATATTATGTGAGTTATTAGAGGGAGGTTGATTATTTCGCAGAGGTCAACTTCTCTTGAACATATCGGTGGCACGACAGTGGACTTGGCAGTATTTGAGATCAAATGATTAGAGGTCATGGTGACAAGGCAACGAGCAGATGAGAGGTCAAACAGGATCACCCAAACCCACGGAAGCAAGTGAAAAATAAGATGAGATGTCCCCACCCAGACACGAATGCAGACAAGTGCCATGCTCAAGAGCAACATACTGCCGACACGACAATGATTCTGGTTCCATTTTCCCCACCATTTCTGGCGAGTACCCTGGTTGTTTTTGATGACAATCTTGACGGGGATAGCATATGCTTGTAAAGCGTCGTTTCGACGGAATCCAATGTCATTAAGTTTTAACGAGTCTGACAAAGGAAGAACTCGGCGCCTTTTCATGTTTAGAGAGTTTGAAAAGACAGCGGAAAAGTAAACTCCAAGGGTGTCCTTTTTCATAAAGTTGTGTCTCTTGAGCCCGAAAAAGTATAAAACAATGCTCGAAAGAACTTCCCGACCATTACAATTGAGGAGTACTTTTCATAATTAGTGATTTCGACCTGAAAAAATAAAAAAGTGATTGAAACCACGTCATTTTGTAACCGTTAAAGAACCTGAAACGACAAGGGCCCGACAATCTTTTCGTCTTTATATGGTCGGAAAAGAGTTTAAAGACGACCGCCTCTCATTTACGTTTAGCGAGTCGAGAGGAATAACTCAACATTCTTTTCATATTTAGAGAGTCAGAAAAGAGCAGAAAGATGACTCCAGAATGACTTTTTCGTGTATTTACCGAGTCCGAAAAAGTATAAAATACAACTTGTTTCACCATCTAAGCCGCATAAAAACCTGTCGCTGCACAAAAACAAGTGTAAAACCCATTTTCGAAAAAAATATATTAAAATATTCATAAAAAATGACCTTTAAAAACCTATTTTGAGTAAAAAAGCCATAAATATGTCAAAATGGTAAAAACCAAATTTACTTTTTACTTTTACCTCATTGGAGAGCAACAGTAGTGCTTTTGGTGTGTGATCTTAAGGTGATGATTGTGACAAATCCGTGTGACCATTCGGAGCGCCATTAGTTCCAGGTAAGAGGCACCTTCTCATACTCCATTTTAGTCCATTTTTTAGTCGTTTTTGCTTGCTCCATCGACCTCTGTGGAGGGAATTTAAAAAACTAGGGCCGCGCCCATTGGCGCAAGTATCGGGCACGGACCCGCGCCAATGGTCCTTTTTATCCCAAAGGCCCGCGCCAATGGGCGCGACTGTTTTAAAAACAGGCGTGCCAACGGGCGAGCGCATTCCTTGTTCAAATTTTAACATTTGTAAATTGATTTCAATGCACTTCTAGGTTTACCAAAGATCTATTTAATGTTTGTTGATCATGTGGATGTAGGGAAACGAACAAAATGGTGGTCCAATGGAAGGAAAGGGAGCATGATAGAGTGGATGAATTGGCCATAGCAGACGAAGGTTGCATGGAAGCCCTTAGAAATTGTGGGCTAAAAAAATTCTTCCTCACGCCTTACCTATGAGCACAACCGGAGCTCTTACGGTACTTGATCAATCTTTGGGATGAACACGAGCAAGTGTTCCGTATACAAGATCAAGTGTTGGAACTGGATGTATCTGACATCTACTTCATCACGAGACTATCGCGCAGAGGGCCGGTGCCCCTATTGACAGGTAGCAGGCCATCTGGTGAGAATATTGGCAAGGTGATGGAACGGGTGTGCTCAGGGGCACAATTCGGATCCGGAAGTTCAAAGGCACTATTCGGGATCTAACACTCAAAGCGGTGTTATTTACCATCACACGGGTTGCGGGGGTGCAGGCACCCCACGACGCAACAAAGAAACAACTTATATTGGCCACAGAGTGTCTGAATCTGACTGTCTTTGATTGGGCCACAGCGGTGACTACCAACATGAAGAGAAAACTTACAAAAGGTAAGTGAGGCAAACTGCAGCAGTTTGGGTATGGTTCTATTATGGTGATGTTTATTTTGGAACAGTTACCAATATTTTAGGGCCAAGGGGCCTTCGTACCTGATCCGGTGCCGCGAGAGCCAGGAATGGCTCGCTGGGCAGCACTGATGCCTAGAGGGGGGGGAGGCCAACAAATGTCTTGGAGGCCAGAGTTCTTTGGGTGGCTCCGCCGCCAGCAGATCGTGGTCGAGGATTGGCCGTATGCAGGGACTGACTTCACAGGTGACCCAGAGCTCCCACTACCAAAGGGAGAGGATTGGGATGAGGAGCTAAGTATGACCTCTTTTTGATTTTATGTTTTATGATTTTTTTGTTAATACATGCTTGTTCTAACAACAATTATATATATATGCAGACGTTGGCCCAGAGCGACCAGCCAGCATGTCTCCTATCTCGAGGAGAAACCAACCTGTAGCGGACCCTTAGGAGGAGGGTACCGAGGGGGGAGAACTTATCCAGAACCTTGAGGGTATAGCTCGAGGGATTCCAGATTATGCTCGGCTAGCGGATGTCCCATTAGCGTACCAGAGACACACGGTGGGGGTGCCCAGTTGCATCCACCATCTCTTGAGATGCCTAGTGCGAGCAGTGACATGCTATCATGAGCACCATAGGGATTAGACATCTAGGCTTTATTTTCATGCATATTTTTTGAGAGACATGTTGTCTCTGGATGTATTAAGACAAACATGTATTATTTTTTGATGATGCACGCTGTGCAAACATTTGGACATATATATATATACATATGCTTATGGTTTATTGTGTGTTTATACTTCTTATGCTATTTTGAATTACATGTTATGCAAATGTCTGTCTAATACATAATTGGCTAATGCATCAGTTAACGTATTAAATCATCTTGGAATATGTTGATACGTGATGAAATCAAAATCCCTTTCTAACAACTTAACACGTAGATATAACCTTAAAATCCGATGGTCTGTGACGGAATATCGCCCATTGAGCTGGTGGAAGACAAGCTGAGAGTCCAAGTTCACAACCAATGTTTGAATACCGAGATTAATCGCCTCGGCCAATAACTCAATCACAACACTATACTCAGCAACATTGTTCGTGGTACAACCTAGACAAACCCCTTGAAAGTCTACTAGCCCACCTGAGGATCGTAGATCACCCATGCCGCAGAAGACAGGTTGTGTGTACTGCGAGAGGCACAATCAACGAAACCAGTGTAAGGTGAACCAGACATCTGTACAAGAAGCAAAAAGACACAATAAGCGGCAATCACGCCGACACACCAAGACAAAAACATGAAAACATGCACACACAACACACTTACTAAAGCACATGTATGTACAAAATAGAGTGCCTGGAATCATGCATAATATTTTTTCAATTAAAGCCCATTTCGGGGCTGATCCAGGGGATTCCCTTCATAGTCAATCAACTCGTAGGCCCCTTTTTGCAAAACTCTCTTTACAATGTAAGGACCGTGCCACATGGGCTTGAATTTGCCTGCCCCTAGCTTATCATTGGCTTGATCGTAGAGGAGGACTAAATCTCCCTCAACAAAAGAACGAGGATGAATAGTGTGATTGAAGTGAGTTTTCACTCTCTTCTTCTATGCTTCGATAGCTAGAGAGGCTAGTCGATGAGTCTCGTGTAGCCGCTCCAGGTAAAGAAGGTGTTCCTCTACCGGAGTAGTGTCGGGGAGTAATTCGACGACTAATTTTAACGAGGGGATCTCACACTCGATGGGAAGGGTAGCCTCCAGTCCATAAACCAATTGGAAAGGAGTGAAACTAGTGGCATCCTTCACAGAGGTTTGGTAGGCCCACAAGGCAGAGAACAACATCAAGTGCGAGCTGGACTTATGCATGCCAATGGTTCGTTGAAGCATCGTAACTAGAACCTTGTTGATGGCTTCTCCTTGGCCATTGGCCTGAGAATAGTATGGAGTCGAGCTATCATGCCGTAAGCCCAATTGGGTTGTAAGATCAGTCATCATATGATTACGGAAATGCTTTCCGTGATCAGTGATGATGGCTTGAGGGACTCCAAACCGTGAGATAACATGATTAAATAAAAATTGTGCCACGGTGTGATCGTCTTCAGATAATGTGGGCATCGCCTCGGCCCATTTTATGAAGTAATCAACGGAAGTGATGATATACCCATGCCCCCCGGCCGAGCGAGGGTTACAGGTCATATAATCAATGCCCCATTTTGCAAAAGGGCCGACGGTACAATGGGGTGCAGTGGAACGGGAGGCGCACGCATCTTCCGTTGGTAGATTTGGCACTCGTGACAAGAGAGGACGGTAAGAATGCAGTCCTTAAATATGGAGGGCCAAAAGTAGCCAGTGTGGAGGATTTTATGTGCAGTAGCATATCTAGACATGTGACCGCCACAGGCACTAGAATGGCAGTCATTTAAAACTTTCTCAGCTTCCTCGAGTGTTAAGCATCGGCAGAGAACAGAATCAACGCCGAGGCGGTATAGGGTGTCCCCAACAATGCGATATGGTTGGGATTGATGGTGAATCCGTCGCCGAGAATCCTTAGATGTCTCAAGATGAAAAGAGGACGTCTGTAAATAGACAATGATATCCCCGTATCAAGGATCGAGGGTGCTGATTAAGAAGAGGGTTTCGTCTAGAACATGGTCCTCTAACCGAGAGGGCACGGCTAGAGATGGCAAAGAGCACAACAATCCAGCAAAGACGAGGGATTTCTTGGACTTGGCAGTAGTGAATTCCAAGTCGAACTCTTGGAGGATGACAATCCACTTCGAGTACTTGCCCCCCAGCAACTGACGTGACAAGATGTATGTCATTGGGTTACAATCAGAAATCATGGTCGTAGTGCGCAACAAGATATAATGGCGGACGCATTGGATGGCACAAACGGTGGCCAATGCCAACTTCTCGATGTGAGCATATTGAGATTCCATATCTAATAAATTGCAGCTGAGATAATAAATGACGTGTTCAGTGCCATCATCATCATCTTGAACGAGAACCATGCCAATAGTGGTATCAGCGGCGGCCAGATACAAGGTGTAACCATGATGGTAATTAGGAGGATGCAACAAAGGGGCGGAAACAAGGAGGTCCTTGAGGTGCTTGAAGGACTCCTGAGCGATGGCATCCCAACGAAAAGGGGTGTCTCGCTTGAGTAATCGCGTAAAACCTTTGGCCACCTCAGCATAGTTCGGAATGAAGCGTCGTAAAAAATTTGCTTTACCTTGCAAGCTCTGCAATTGCTGCAAGGAAGCAGGGGGAGAGAGATTCAGAATGGCCTTGACTTTAAGGGGATCCAGACGGATCCCCTCTCGGGAGACGATGAACCCAAGAAGTCTGCAGACTCTATGCAGAAGACACACTTATGCGGGTTGAGCCGGATACGGTAGTGTCGACAGGGGAGAAAGATTTCGCGGAGATGAGAGGGATGGTCTTGACGCTTAGCTGAATGAGCTGGTAGATCATCCAAGTAAGGTTTCACGATGTGTTGAATATCATGGAATGCATAAGACATCACGCGTTGGAAGGTAGCACCGGAGTTCTTCGGACCGAAAGGGAGCTTTTTGTAAGCGAAAGTGCCCCACAGACAGATGAAGGCGGTTTTGTGCTGATCAACTAGCGTGATATTAATCTGGTTATAACCAGAGAACCTGTCCATAAATGAGTATATCTCACTTCCGGCACACTCATCAATGAGCTGGTCAATGAAGGGTGTGGGGTAGTTATCCTTGGGACATGCTCGATTAATATCACGGTAATCAACACAGACCCTAATGGTACCCTGCTTTTTATTCACAGGGACAATATTGGAAACCCAATATGTGAGTGGGATGGGGTAGATAAAACTAGCCTTGAGAAGCTTTTCGACTTCCGCTTTAATGGCCGTAGCCTTTCAGGGGTGCATGAGGCTGTCGGACAGGCTTAACTCCCGGATACGTGGGTATCTCATGCACCACAATGCTTGGGTCGATGCCGGGCATTTCTTCATAAGACCAAGCAAAGACGTCACAAAACTCGCGAAAAAGACCAATATAAAGCTGAACTTCCTCAGGAGTACAAGTTACTCCAATATGGATATGCTCGACAATCCCTGGTTTAACAAAGATGTCGATCGGTTGGGTTTGCGTGATGTTTCCCATGTTCCCTTCAAAGGACACTTGATATACTTGGATGGGTGTCTGAAGGGGTTGTGCAAGGAGACAACAAGCAAACCGCTCGAGACAGGCAAGCATTTCTCTATGGGTAGGGAGGAACGAGGAACGATGGTGAATATTGGACCAAGGGGGTTCCTCGAGAGACATAGTCTTGATAATGGCTTCATCAAAAGGAAATGTTTCCTTTAAAGGATCTAAAGAAGCATAGTCTCCAAGCCAAGGGGAATGAGCATACGAGTCAAGAGCTCTGCTCAAAGAAGCAGATTCAGGAGGAGGAGCCGATACAGAAACAATCTCGACGTAGTTGAGCTCGGCGGGACCCAACGACATCTCATCGCCCCATGATTCTATCTGGTCAATGGGGGGAAGAACCCAAGGATCAGAATGAACCGAAATCATATTGACAAAAGCGACGTTCAGAGGCAGGAGTGAAAAGAAACCCATAAGGGCGGGATCTTTAAAGAGCCCAGCTCCCACGCTCTCTAATGGAATGGAGGTATGCTCCACAAAAGGCACGTTGCCTTCGGAAGAGGAAGTGAAGAAAGAGAGCTGGTCTACTGTGACAATTTTCCCCTGATGAGGGAAACGAATGACATGAAATAGAGATGAAACCATGGCACGCATGGCATATGTCCAGCTCCGGCCCGAGAGGAGGTTGTAAGTAAGATTAGCATCAACGACTTCAACTTCCACTTTGACGGTCTTCATCAATAACCGTATGATGAATCATTTTAGAATTGATGATGACCTAGATAAGGAAAGAAATTTGGTGAGGCAGTCTCGGTACATGGCTCTCGAGATCAAAAGTAATCAAATCTAAGTCGGCCGGGTCGATGCCACCGATGGCTGATAGCAAGGACTTCCTCTGGGGGGGGCAACTCTAGAGAACTTCTAGAGCGGACATAGCTGACAGAGCCTGAGGTAAGTCCTCAACGATGCTATAGTGTTAGGTAGCACGAGCATTAGGGTTGTAAGAAGATCTCCAGAGTACACCTTTAGGAGGGGGTCGAATAGGTGTCTCAGTGCTAGGTCTCTCGATATGGAGAGGAACAAAACTGGGTGGGGGAGCACTTGAGGGAACCTCAGGCTCTTTCCCGGCAGGTGACGAATATTCTTTTGCTTGAGTAGTAATGTGAATGGGAATCGTTCTAGCCATGAACACTTGAGAACCAAAGGGAGAAGAAGATGAGGATGGGTCAGCCACCATTTACGTTTGCTGCGAGGGGAAAGGTTTTTTTAGCACCGCAAGAGTCCCAGGAGCACCTTTCAACAAGCGACTAACTTCGGACCGCCTTGGGCAGTCTTTCGTGTAGTGATCCTCGTCGCAGATAAGACAAGGATACTTGGGTTTACGTTTGGCTCCTTCCTCGGGTGGAGGTTTAGGGGAGTCCTGCTTGGGTTGATCAGATTTATTTTTCCCTGTTCCCTTCTTTTTTCCTCTCAAGGCTTTATCTGTCGTTGTGGACTGGATGGCGTTAACCTCGGAAGTATTACCAGAATTAGACACAGCCTGAGAAGTATTTTCGCTCGAAACATTCGACTTTTGCTTCCCAAGGTTTGTGAAAGATTTCTTAGAGGATGGATTTACAGATCAAATGACATTGTCAATAGATGGCTTTGGCAGAGTTTTGGATGTTCTGGGCCTCGGGGCATTAGGCAAATAATCATATAAGGTACCGGACTGGGAATAAACCAAGTCAAGGTACTGAGCACGTGGAATGGCCTGCTCTTCAGTTACACATGCCCCCATAGCAATGTCTCGTGCGATCGCAAGGACAAAGGAGGTTGTAAACCAATCGGTCAGGAGCTGATCAAGAATCCAGAACCTAATCAAACGATGACGCCATCTCCATTCATGTATATGATCAGATATGTGCGTGGCCGTGTCCTGTTTAAGAGACGTGAGGAGATGTGTTCCCATCTCATACCGAATTGGCAACTGAAAATGAGTTAAAAATGCCATTGCCAACGAGTTAAAATATTGAAAGGATCCACGAGTTAGCTCAATATACCACTTAGCAGCAGAGCCAGTGAGAGTCCTTTGAAAAAGGCGGAGCCGGATTGAATCGTCAAGCCATGGATTTGATGAACACCAAAGGTGATAAGTCATAACGTGGGCTTGGGGGTCTTCTCCAACTTTGCCATTGAATTTGGGACAATCATTAAGAATCTTGGTTGGAATTGGTGGCCAGAATGGATTATGAAGGATAGGATCATTAGTCAATTTGGACACATCCGGCAGTTCCAATGTTGCTAAGAAGGGTAACTGAGGATTGAAGGACATCTATGGCCGCGGGTAAGGGGTAGCACCAGGGTTCCAACCAGTTGTTGGTTGCCCCCATTGATTTTGTCCAGAAAGACCTGGCCCATAGGGGTTTTGTCCGTAGGGATTTTGTCCATAGGGGTTATAGCCATAACTGGATGACTGACCCTAGATTTTCCCTCCAACACCCCATTGATTACCAAATTGACCTGCAGGAGCAACATACTGTTTCTGGTAATTCTGATAAGGAGTCACCTGCATTTGTTGATAATTTTGATATGGGGCAAACTAAGCTTGGCTCTGGGATGGCTGGAAACCATAAGGTTGCTGGGCTCCATACTGAGCCTGAGGAGTAGGTTGTGCTTGATAAGGAGGTTGAGATTGAAACCCAACTTGCATTTGAAGACCAACTGGGGTCTGGGGTCCAGCTTGGGGCTGGAAACTGGGTGGAGCTTGAGAAGCAACAACCATTTGCATGCACGGTTGAACAGGCCCAGAAAGATGTCCTTGAGAGGATTGGGGTTGGGCCATCTGGCCATAAGGTTGTCCTAGTTGAGCTTGAGATTGACCCACTTGCCCAGAAGGTTGAGCTTGTTGGGTGTTGGGTTGTCCTTGCACAACCGAGGGTTGTCCTAATGGACCAGATGGCTGAGCATACTGGACGGTTGGTTGTCCTTGAGGTTGACCAACTTGTCCAGATGGTTGACCAGACTGGACAGTGGGTTGGCCTTGCTATACGTAAGGCTGACCACCATGCCCAGAAGGGTATCCCTGCTAGACCCCAGGTTGTCCTTGTTGCATGTAAGGTTGTCCTGGATTTCCAAAGGGTTGACCAGAAGTGTATCCCTGCTAGACCCCAAGTTGTCCTTGTTGCATATAAGGTTGTCCTGGATTTCTAGAGGGTTGCCCAAGATAAGTAAAAGATGGACCACCATAGGCCAAAGGTTTTCCCTGAAAGGGTTGTCCTTGTGGGCCTCCAGGCTACCTTGGATAAGATTGCCTGTAATACTGCTGCCCATAAGAAGGCTGCGTGTAAGACGACTGACCTTGATAAGGTGGTCCTTGATAAGGCGGCCCTTGATCCAAAAGGGGTGTTTGGCCACCACCGTAACTAGTGGTACCCCAAGAAACATTTAACAGGACTGAAACCTCAACCGTAGGCTGAAATGGCAAGGATCCAATATAAAGATGATGCCCTACGAGGTCATAGTAACGAACTGGACCTTGCGCGCCTGGATTCTAGACGGCTTGCAAATACTGATCGTATGCCCCCCTACTAGAATGGAACCAGAAGAAGGTGGGGCACTAAGTGTAGGATCAACAACTCCGGATGTAGGTACCGACTGGCTACTATTTACCGAACCGTGGGACAGACCAGCAACAGTGGTTACAATCGAGGATGCCGTAACGGCACTAACAATAGACGCTGAAGAAGCTACACAAACAGTCGGAATAGTCAGGACTGAAGTGACAACTTTATTGTGAATTTGAGGAATAAAAGATCCCGAAGTGGGAGTGATGTTGCGATCCCACATGGTACCCGAGGAGGAGTTCCTAGAACCCATAACATCCCTCAAAGCACTATAGCGTAAGGGAAACGTGACACCAAGAGGGGTGACACTGAAGGGTGGGGTTTCGATCGAAATAGGAGTTTCAACACTCGTCACAACAGGTGTTTCACTCGCAATGGGATATGTGTCATCCATATCAGAGGAAGACATTGGGACCAAAACACCAGTAGGAGTAAAAGGAGTATCCTCTTCAGAAGGCTCCCAAATAGGGTTCCAATGTAGATTGTCAAAATTGTCTTCTAGAGTGCGGGAGTTCAGCGGTTGGATACTCGGAATAATAGGGAGAGTACCACTACCAACCGGTGTCTCAAGAGCAGCAGAAGAAGGAGACCCTTGGTCACTTGGGACAAGAGATGGGATTGATGATTCCACCAGGATGATTCGATTCAAAAATCCTGGGTAAACTAACGAGAAAGGACCCTACTCAAACTAACGCAAACAAGATCTAACAGGGTAAATGTGAAGGTGGCCGAGAAAATTTTAAGACACAAGGACATAACTTGACCTTTTCATCTTTAAAGAGTCGAGAAAAGGACAAAAAGATGACTCTAGTCGCCTTCAAATGTTTAATGAGCCCGAAGTGAAAAATGCTCAAATGAGCCTTTTCTTTTAGGGAGTCTAAAAAGGATCAAAAGTGACTACTCTGGAGAACTAGGCAAAAGGTTTACCAGACAATCCGTAAAATTGCATATGCACCTTGGCAATCGTATGAAAACCAAGGACTTTCTGTATGGCAGTCAATCTTCCCGAATGCTGCGTTCAGTGCGTTACGGGTCGTAAGGCGGCAGACATGGCTTCCTATGGGTAAAGGATGATAACCTAGTGGGGTCTCCCATATACTCGACGGTACGTGGGAGAAAAAATCCGTATTAGACCACTATTGAGTCACAAAAGGAGGAATCACCCAACCTTGAGTGGAAACAAAAGTGACTAGGTTTAACGACGTCGGAGCACATCTCTAGCCTAGACCTCTAAGAAGTGTGTGTTATGTTCCAATGCGTTGTTAGATTCATTCAGTTCATTTTAAATTTGATCTTGTATTATGTTTCAGTTTTCAGGCCTTACCGTATGTAATGTCTCAAAATTTCCTAAATGCAAACTATATGCCACAATATGTCATTTCATTCGATGAATGCTAGCTACGAGAGAGTTTGAGAGCTTTCACACAAACGAAATGATCGCAAAACAACGAAGAATATCTCTAATGCAACTAACGGAAATTAACAAACTTTTCTTCAAAGTCACTAATCACTAATAACAATGAAAAGCTCTAATTCACATTAACTAATGCAAAGCAAAAGATATTTTTTTTCTTTTATTTTGATGGCAAGATGCACTAAACAAACTTTGAGAAATGATAACAAACAAATTCCACTCAATACAAGCACATTCAGATCCCTAAATCACAAAGCAATCCTTCAAAAGCGAGAAAAAGTTCCCAAAGACACAAATGAGCCGTGTAATCTAGGCTCAAAGCAAAACAAAGTGGAATTCAAGTGAAAAAGAGGCAAATCAATCAAATAATGCAATGAAATGATCAACAACCACTAGACGAGTGCAAGGGAGCAATCAGAGAGTTGACTGGACCAATAGAAGACCAAAAACACCTAAGGAAGGATCGACACACAAAGCCACTAGATGCCCTAGGGCTAAAAACGTGAAATCGATAGAAAATGGCAAACACACAAAGGGTAAAGATCAAAGCCAGTCAAACAAGACTCCAACACATTCAAGTAGTCGAAAAAAGGTACCCAGAACAAAAACCAAGCTCAGGAGGCTCAAAATCAAGCAAACTTCAAAAGTTCCTAGGCCTGGCGCGACTGTCAATTGCAATTAGCGCCTTTTGAGGATTGGCTCGGGTTGTCAATGAGCAACTAGCGCCAATTGGCACGACTGTAATGCTATAAAAGCGTGCCAGTCAAGTTTTCTATGCAAAAATAAAAAACAAGCAATCCAAAGCTAGGCCAACAATAACCAGGTAAACCAAGAGGCGAGAAACAGCAAGAGAACTCAACCCAGAAGGCTAACCAAGCATGAAAAAATCAAGAAACAACCAAAAAGACAAGACAAGTTCCAAGCTATTTAGTCCGTAAACCAAACCGGAGATTGACTGAAGTGGCGTTGATCTACTTCACTAATGCAGAGCAATAGCGTTTCGAAGGCTATCTGGCCGTACTTCAGGCTCCGTCTAAAGTTTACAAATCAAACAACAAGTTGACTCCCCAGTGGAGTCGCCAAATTGTTGAGGAGGTAAATCCCCTTTGTGGACAGAGGCGATCCCTACTAGCCTAGATTGGGTCTAGCAACAATCATACAACGCTACCACGCAAGTTCCTAATTGCAAATTGAAGACCAATGATGAGGGCCTACCTGGATTCCAATGCTAGTGCTTATAGAAGAGTTGATGCTCCCATTCCTTTGCTCCGATAGATCATGATCCCCATGATCTCTGTGAATGGACACCTGCACATACAAAAAATGACACAAACACAAACATAAAATCCGGCAAATGCAACTATACATCAGTCAGAAAGGATATAACTCATCATCATTACAAAGAACAATAAGAGTGGAACCATAACAATAGTCGTTTATTAATGACAAACAAAGAAGAATACAACCATAGTTCTGATGTCAAATCCTCCTTTGGCTAGGTGATCAACAACACATGTCTTGCAAAGCTTGTTGGGAATGGGAACAAGCCCCTCTCTCCTTAGTTATGGGACAAGAATCTCCTTACTTAGATTTGGCGTTATGGGAATGAAGAAGGCTCTTGCAGCATGAAGCTCTTGGAAACTTTACAATTCTCAATCTCTGCAACTAGCTTGCCTAAGGAAATGGACAAGATTTTATAGATGGAGGAAGGGGAGTTGGGATCATCCACAATATTCATGGGATTGGCTTTATCACTAAAGAATCTTCCATGAGAGGTGGCAAACCACTTCCTCTCTATGGAGATCCGAAGCCAAACCACCCAACCCAAGATAGATTCAGTGCAGAAGTTTGTTAGGATGAATCTTCCGCTGTTTGTTTGTTAAAAAACACCACTGATTATGGCTGGTGCGAGTGCGACCCTATGACAGAGCGCCAACTGGCGCACCCTCTTTGGAGGATTTCCCCCATTGGCGTGAGTGCTGCACAGTGAAACCGCGCCAATGGAAAAAGGGCTATTTTTATGGGTTTTTAGCAGGAGATGTCTTCAGGGAAAATGAATTTCATGTTCAGGGGAATGCAATGCAAGTGTTTGCAGGTCATGTCAGTTCTCGTAGGTCCCATAATGAGTCCTCAAAGATGCGGGAGAGGGGTAACAGGGATGGTGACAAATTACTATGTAACAGGATGGACATCCACAGGTAAAGGAGGAGGAAACAAAGCTACAAGAACTTGATCCACAGCCTAGTCTTGCCTCCTACTACAATCTACTTGAGGGAGGAAGAATAATTCCAAAAAAAATTTCAATTCCACTATTCTTTGAATTAGAGAAAGAGATAATACGAACACATAGGTGGATGCAAATAGCCAAATCCAAAGGAGTTGAGGATATTGGCCATATGGGGAACAAACTTAGAGAAATGGGCAGAGAGTTGAGTGCTATCAGACACAGGGAAGCAATTACAAGAAGCCACCTTGAAACTGAAAATGATTTGCTAAGGAGGCAGCTACAAGAGAAAGAGACTGAGATGGCATGCATGGCCAGCTTATCCATGGAGGCATTGCAATGTAGAACACTAGCAAAATCCTATGGCCTATATCTCAAGGAACAACGGTTGCAGTTTTAGATAAAGACTTTGGCACAAATAAGCACAATGCCTTTCCAAGATTACAGGTAGTTTATGGACCTGTGTGACCAAAGCACATTAGAGGATAAGGCAAAGATGGCAGAATTCTACCTACATAACATGGCCCTCACAGACATGAATGTGTGGGACCCCAATGCCAGTCTAGGAGACCTGCAACTAATGGCCATGGCCTCATGGATGAACCATGAAGAGTTGAGGGTAGCAGAAATAAGAAGGTTGAGGATAAAAGAGCGGAATGAGCCATTAATGATCAGAGCTGAGCCATCAGATCCAATGGCACTCATCAACACACATAAACTGCTTGCCAATAATCCTTAGATTTCCTCTAGATATATAAGTGATTAGGCACAAGCCATTGCACACTTTGAGGATATGCAAAGGCTACTTGGGGATGACTGTGTGCATGCATGCATGAGGAGATGGAACATATTACCACACAGTCTGTGGATTAGGGAATATCATTCCCCCATAAGGATGAAGGAGGCATTAAGAAGAGTGCCAATGTACAAGCGCTCCATGCAGAGGCTGAAGGTCAACTGGATTGGCCTCAAATTGAGTCCCCCACTACTGTTAGGAATGCTGGAAGGAAGAAGAGAAGAAGAAGAGGAGGAGCAGTGGGAAGAGATAGAAAGGAAGGCAAGATTATATGACAAGGAAGAGGAGACCACATTAGAGGCTTGGGATGCTAGGGAGGCCACCAGGGCCCTAAAAGATGAGGAGATGGACTAAGTTGCTCAGAGGATAGACAACACTTTCAGTAGGGGGTGATGATGAGCCTCATAAATGGGTAATTATATGGGCTCATTTTACCTCCTAACCTAGTCAAATCAACCATTCATTTAGCTTATTGTATGATTTTTAGATTATATTTATGCTTATCGAGTGAGTTGAGTTAGTTATGATTCCATGTGGTCTAACATGTGTTTAATGCAGATTATTGATGAATTCTGAGGTCAAAGTCAAGGATCCAGTGGAAAAATGGCAGCAATAACTCGAAGTGGAAAAAGGAGAGGACTTATAGGAGGGAATCCCCCTCATTTATTACTACTCACTTCGAATTCCCCTTCATTGAGCTCAGAGTACAAGCAGCCAAGTCATGCACTAGAAGGCAGTTGAGCAAGTGGAGGATGACTGATGATTATCTCGAGTTTTGGGAGCCAAGCCTCCCTGATTTTAAGGAAGCTATTGGTAGCTTCATTTTTATAAGTAGAGAGGCATAGGGCCTCACTAAGGTCAGATTTTTGTTTTATTTTTGCTTATGTAAACTCTGCTCCAACTTCGAGCTTATTATTTTGTGACAGTTCATGTAATCTTGTTATTGTTTTGGAAATAAAGATGGAATCCTTTTTGAATTAGCACTGAGTTACCTCAGAGGGCTGAAGCTCTTGGGTTAGGGCCCAATACAAACATCCAAGCTTCTCTTTACTTGTATTTGTATGTTTTATTTCAATTCGTAGATTAGGTTGCTGTTAGATGTATCTCTTTTATGGTTAAGAATAGGTTGCTTTTGATGACTCGGTAGTTTGTTTCCATTTGTGCTTTCTATAGTAGGATAAGTAGTGATAAAGGAAAGATTAAAAAGGCTAGAAGCAGTGCCTTGGCCTCTCTTCCTCCCTTTGGGACTATGATTTGAGGCAAAGACCCTCTTGCTGCCCCAAAAACACAGATTTTCCTCATTCATAAGACTTCTAGTGTTTGCAGCGTTTTAGTGGTTAATAGTCTAGTTTTGCTTTGCTTCAGATTTTCTTCATCATGCTCAATTATCTATTTACAACGGTCTTCTTTCATGCTTTCCTTTCTCGCAGCATTTCTCAGCATTTCCTTTCATAGATCATAGTTTAGACTATTTTGATGAAAAACTCTGTTTTCCTATATACACTTATTTCATCGCTTGCTTGATCTCATTGGTTGACTGTCAGTTGTTTATGTAGAAGATCTCTTCTAGTAGTAGGCCAACCTATTAGCCATCCCATCCTCCATCTGATCCATTCCCTACAGGTCGCCCAAGTCTCCCCTCAATTCTTCCTTAGTTTCCTGCATTTTCCATAGAATTTCTTCCGCTCTCCTTGAGCAAATCCAATCATCTTTCTCTCTCTTGATGATTCTTGGTAGACCCTAGGTGCCCTAACACCTCATTACAACCTTCATCTATCTTTTTCACCCACTCTCACACCCTCAAAATAGTGAAAAATGCTCTCGGCCTCCTCCTGTAGGCCTCCTGTAGAATGCTGTTTTTCCTCCTATAGATTTCTTGTGTCCTCCTGTAGATTTTCTTGTAGGCTTCCTTTTGAAGGATGAGTGTGGGAAGATCCTTCAGAAGGCCACCTGAGACCTCCTATGACCCAACCACACCATCCTACATCCTCTCAAGTCCCAAAACCACCCTCCAACACCACCTATTCGCTGCCACATTCACAAACAATAAATTACATGCATGTCAAATTCACATAAAAATACATAAAAATCCAAAAAAGATGTTTTTTGCTCAATTAATTCCAGAAATAGATTAGTTAGTTTTTTTTTACTTCCTTGAGTAGGTAATGGAATTGTTTTCATGGTTTTCATAGTGATTTTTACAAAAGTTGGATTAGTTGGCTAATTTGGGTTTACTAGCTTTGCTTTACATTTCAAACTTTCTCCTTTCTGTAGTTAGAATAGTATTTGTAGAGTAGTCTTTCTCTCCTTTCATTACATATAGAGTTTCTTCTGGAATCCATGGAAGTTTTCTTGAGCTCTTAGTGATCTTGCGCTCGCTGACCAAGTGACAACCTACAATAAGAACTAGTACTTGTGCATACAACACCGTCGCTTCCAAGTTTGTTACGAACTACCAGGCTGATAATAGTAAAGTAGGCAGCCCAAGAGTTGCAACATTATTGTTGCAATACTGGTGCTCACCAAATTTCATGATCTCTGACTGGGTAAAATGACCATGGATGAGTTCATAACAAAGTTTACATCATTACTGAGATATGTCCCTTATATTCGTGAATAAAATAAAAAGGTGCGACGGTTTATCAGAAGTCTTCCGTTGTTCATGAAAGAATGACTAGAGTTTGACAACCCAAAAACCATGGATGAAGTTATTCATAAGGCATGGATCTTCTACCAACAAAATAAACCAAAGGGAGATATGAGCAAGAGGTGGGCTGACAAAAATGGAAGTAAATTTTTTACCAACCACAAGGGGAATAAGGGCATGGGAAACAAAGGATCATATAAAGGTCAAACTAACCGAAATATGAATAAGAATCAGCGTAGATTTAAAGTACCAGGCGAAACCAGGACAAATGAGCAAGATGGCAGAAATGAAGAAGAATTAATTAACAGACCACCTATACAATGTTGGGGATGTGGAGCCCCGCATTATGTCAAAAACTACCCTCACCACATGGGAGCAGATTAGATCTCACAAATACAAGAGGCATCTATTGTGGGAGAAGTGGCAAGAAGTATTCCTAAAATTAATGCGGCCCTTGAAGATCATCATGCAAAATTTCAACCAACCATGGTTGAATTTGAAGGTACTGTTTTTGACCAAACCTGTTCTATTTTAATTGATCCTGGGGCCATTTTGAGTTACATTAGTCTCAAGATAGTGGAACGATGTAAATTTCAAGCTGTTAAATTTAAAAATCCTTGCTTAGTACAGCTAGCCACAAGAGAAAAAAGGAGAGTTTTGTCTAAAGTAAGTATCTATCCTTTAAAATTAGCTAATCAACCTATCATAGCCGAATTGAATGTTTTACCTCTGGGGTCATACAACATCCTTATAGGAATGGACTGGTTGGAAAAACACTAGTCCCTCATCAACTGTAAAACCAAAACTATTAGTTACTCCGATGAGGAAGGGGAGAGACAGGAAATTCAAGGTGTTCAAAAACCTCTGTAATTAAGACCTATAACAACTTCCCAATTATCAAAGTGCATCCAAAAAGGCTGCCAAGTTTATGCAATACAAGTAGTGTATGCTGACTCTAAAGATAAAATTGTTTCATTAGATAATATACCTGTGATACAAAATTTTCTAGATGTATTTCCTGAGGAAATTCTAGGTCTCTCCCCAAAGAAAGACATAGGTTTTACCATTGAGTTAATTCCGGGAGCTGCCCCAGTTTCCCGAGCACCTTATTGAATGAGCATACCAGAGCAAACATAATTAAAAATGCAGCTTCAAGAGTTGCTTGATAAAAAATATATCCGTCTCAGTGTGTCCCTTCGGGGAGCTCTTATATTATTTGTTAGAAAGAAGGACGGAACCCTGCGAATGTGAATGGATTACCGTCAACTAAATAAGATGACCATTAAGAAGAAATACCCCCTCCCCTGTATAGATGAGTTATTTGACCAGGTGAAAGGTGCAACTGTATTCTCAAAGATTGATCTCTTCTCTGGATATCATCAGATCAGAATAAAGGAGGAAGATATTTAAAAAACTGCGTTCAGGACTCGTTATGGACATTATGAGTTTGTAGTTTTTCCGTTTGGGCTAACTAATGCCCCAACAACCTTCATGTGCCTCATGAACAATATATTCCATTAGTTCTTAGACAAACTTGTATTAATCTTTATTGATGACATACTGATCTACTCTCGGAACATAGAATAACATAAGGCACATCTCCATATTGTTCTGCAAGTCCTAAGAGAACACCAACTTTACGCCAAGTATAGTAAATGTGATTTCTTTAAAGAGAAAATCCAGTACTTGGGACATGTCATCACCAAGGATGGAATCACAGTAGATCCAGAAAAAATAAGAACTATCATGGAATGGACGGTACCGAAAGATGTAGCTAACATAAGATCGTTCATGGGTCTAGTGGGACACTATCAGAGATTTGTGGAAGGTTTTTCTAAAGTGGCATATCCTATTACCTCTCTGTAAAACAAAGGAAAAGCCTTCATATGGAACCCTGATTGTCAAAGGAGCTTTGATCAGCTCAAACATCTACTTACCACCGCACGAATTTTGAGCATTGCTGATCCCAATAAAGAGTACGTGGTTAGTATGGATGCTAGCAAAGAAGGTGTAGGTGGCATATTAATGCAAGAATGCAGAGTTGTTTCCTACGAGTCAAGTGTTGGGTTGTGTTATATTCTTTCCATGTAGTTAACAGGGGGTTTGAGGGGTACCCATAACCCCACTTTATGGGGTCCGGGGCAGCGCCCTAGAAAATTTTGATTTTGGACCCTATGTTAGGTTGGGCGGACCCACCTATGGTTTTTTGCATGATTTTCGCACATGTTTTTTCGACGTGATGGTTTTTCGGTCCATGGTATTGGACGTGATGGTTTTTGGTCCATGATATTGGATGTTTCGGCATGTATAAATATGTATTGTAACATTAAAAGGAACATAATGAAAAATCAAGTTGGTAGTCCCAGTTTTGGGATCCAGTGGGAAAATCTCTGTGTATATGTGTTTTATGTGTTATGC
>APFE030493406.1:0-13955 GCA_000404065.3 Pinus taeda | reverse complement strand
TTTTGGACCCTATGTTAGGTTGGGCGGACCCACCTATGGTTTTGTGCATGATTTTCGCACATCTTTTTTGAACGTGATGGTTTTCGGTCCATGGTTTTGGACGCGATGGTTTTCGGTCCATGGTATTGGATGCTTCGGCATGTATAAATATGTATTGTAACATTGAAAGGAACATAATGAAAAATCAAGCTGGTAGTCCCGGTTTGTCCAGTGGGAAAATCTCTGTGTATATGTGTTTTATGTGTTATGCTCTCGCATTGTTTATTTTTTTGTGTTTTAAAATTTGTATGCAGGTAATTTCTGTACGGGGTTAAAACCTACATCAAGAAAGCTTTGGAGCTGACAACGATGATTCATTCCTTAAAGATGTGGTGACATTAGCTATTGGGCAAGAAATTTTTGTTGATCACTAATCGCCATAGTCTGATTAACTACTTCAAACAACCCACTTTAAATGCTAGGCAAGTTCGTTGGGTGGATTTCCTAAGTGAATTTGCTTTTGAAATAAAAAATTTGAAGGGAAAAGAAAATTAGGTGGCAGATGATTTAAGTCGAAAGGTAAATTGTTTATATGAAATTTATTTTAGTGAATCACAAACTATTTTTTTTAGTAGATTCATGAATCAACCATGCAAGATTTAGTATATAAACATTTATGGCAGTGAGAATAAATTTCAAACAACCATGAACAACAATTGGGATATGAAATAAATGTAGAAGATTCGCTGATATATAGGAAGAGGATATATGTGCCTAACAAGAAACATCTTAAAATTTTTATTTTAGATGAATATCATAAGATTCCTTATGCAGGCCACCCCGGATACCAGAAAATGATTTCTGCCCTGAGGAAGGAATTTTTCTGGCTTGGTATGAAGAAGGAGGTAGAAAAATATTTAGCTAGATGTTTGGAATTCCAGCAAGTAAAAGTTGAGCACCAACAACCAACAGGATTACTTCACCCTCTGCCTATCCTTGAATGGAAATGGGAAACCATATCCATTGATTTCATTACCAGACTGCCTAAGTAAAAAAAGAAAAATGACTCCATCATGGTGGTGGTGGACAAATTGAGCAAGTCTTCTCATTTCATACTTATCCAGTCAACTTATAAAGCGGTACAAATTGCTAACATTTTTATGCAAAACATTTTCAAATTACATGGAATCCCCAAGATGATCATTGCCGACCGAGATGTAAAATTTACATCAGCCTTCTGGAAGGCCCTTTTTGAGGGATTGGGTACACAACTGCACTACAACACTACATATCATTCTCAAACGGATGGACAAAATGAGCGAATAAATCAAGTTGTTGAAGACATGCTGCAAAGTTACGTAATGCAACAACCAAGTGGGAGGACTACCTACACTTGGTAGAGTTTGCCTATAACAACGGATACCATGCATCCTTACAGATGAATCCCTTTGAGGTATTATACGGGCGCAAGTGTAGGACACCTTTGAGTTGGAGTGGTCCAGAGGATAAGTTGATGCTAGGGCTAGACATGTTAGAAGAAATGAAAGAGATGGTGAAAAAGGTACAAGTCAATTTAAAAGCTACTCACGATCGACAAAAGAACTTTACTGATCGGAAGAGGAGCTTCCGGGAATTCCAAGTAGGGGATCATGTTTACATTAGAGTATGAGCTAAGAAAAGCACCTTGCAATGGTCCGGATGTGCTAAATTAGCACCCCCATTCTGTGGGCCTTTCCAAATCCTAGCTTGAATTCGATCGGTGGCTTACCAACTTGCCTTACCAAGTCACATTCATGTACACAATGTATTTCATGTTTCTCTACTTAAGAAATATGTTTATGATGCTAATCACGTAATTAAATGGCAAGACATTTAGGTAATATATATAGTTTCTCTTTTACAGATTTATTAAACAAACTGGTTAATGACTTAACTTATTTTGTTGTTATGTTTAGGTCGAACTGGAAGGCGATTTCTTGGTTGAACCTTTGGTTATACTAGATCGAAGAGAAGTAACGTTGTGGAAACGAGTTATCACCCAGGTTAAAGTGCAATGGCATCACTATGGGCTGGAAGAGGCCATCTGGGAAGATGAGCAGGTTATGAAAGAAAACTTTCCGAGTCTATTTTCAGAAGGAAAACATCGAGATGATGTTCCATTTTAGGGGGGGAAGATGTAATATCCCCAGTTAATGTAAATATTCCTTTTATTACAACCAAAACAAACTTTTACTATTTTTAAATTATAAACTATTTTTGAACTTATTTATGGAAAAGTGAATTTTGTAGTTATATGTAAATATTGTTTTACTTGTTAATTAGCTATGGAAGATAGTTATGTGTCCCTAAACTAAATTCTTGAGTATTTACTCAAGAATATCAAGAGGATAGGGGTATCTGAGATCAAAAAAGGAAAAAGAAGAGATGTGCTGAAACATCAGACACTCTGTGATAGCTATGTCTAGTTAAGACTAGATAGTTGTGAAAACAAGGTTCTCGTGGGAGAGAAGATGTTTCTTGGGATCAGGAACAGCATGGGGGGAGACTGCTGACTTTGTAATCTCAAGGTTGGGAGGAAAATCATCAATCAGGTCCGGTTGCTGACCAATTTTGGCATACTGTATGTACCATATAAGTAAGAAATCTCGTTAAATAGAAACATATGATAATCTTCCATAAGAAGATTTGGAATTTTAAGAATGGAGCATGCTAATTCAAGAAAATCTATGCAATAGTTTATTCGTGTTTATTTCTATTCTGGATATCTAGTAGATCAAGTTCTTGTTAAGTAAAAGATGAAGTAAAGAAAACATTAGACATGAGAAAATTTATGTAATAGTTTATAAGTATTTATTTCCATTCTGAATATCTGGAAGATTAAATTCTTGTTAAGAAAATGGAACAGTAAAGAGACATTAGACAAGTGAGATTCGTATGCTAAACATTATGTACATTCGACTATTGTAGATAAGGGATAAAGAAATCCATGTGTCAAGTAGAAAATGCAACAAACATAGTTAGCATCTAGGAAGGAAATCACCCAGAACCTAAGTATATTTTACTGGTCAAAAGTACAGACAAATAATAAGAGATTACAGTCAAAATTTCTGACATTGTAATATTAAAACTACAAATAAAATGCAAGAATAGTGTGTCTAAACCATTCAATAGGTAACGACAAAAACCCTGAACCTAGGGTAAAAGAAAACATAAGTATTCATGTAAAAATTTAGGTGTCAAGCAATTATTTGCAGCAATACATGAACCATGGAAATAAGATTACAAATATGACTAAATCTATTTAGGAAAAGCGGGAAAATCAAGAAGGAAAATAAGCGAAATCAACTTTCCTTTCTATATTTTCCAAAATAGCTAATTTTTATCAGAAGTTAATATATATAATACCAAACCCTTACCCTACAGGCAGGGATGGAATTCCCTATCTTATCACATTTAGTCGAAGAGTATCCATCTTTAACAAACGATTTAATACATACAGATCTCGAGATGGAAATGTCATAAAAACTAAAGAGTGAATATATAGTAACTCGAAGTTTGCTCAGAACACAAGTCATAAAATTATACAATAAATGAAATAGTTGTCCATTTTCTCATAATAGCAAAGCGAAGTATTTCCAAAATAACTAATAAACTAAAGACGACCAATTTCTCGGTTCTTACAACCCTCCATGAACTAAATACCGTCTGCCTATTTAAAGGCCGGAATTAATTTAAAGATTGTCACAAAAATATGATGGTAACTTAAACATATTTAGATTGGGCCTCTCTCAGAGACTAAATGCAACATCAAGAAAAACCCTCAATATAAACCCTAGGCTAGATATTATGTACCCGAATGGGAACTAAGCACTTGGCTCTGCGCGTAGATGAACTGAGTAAAAGCCTCTTTTATCTCCTCGACATCCATCATTTTACCTGCAAGGATCTCCACCCAAGTGTGAGGAGTGACATAGATTAAAAATCGAAATAATAACCAGTTTAGGCGAAATGAAACTAAACGTAACTGGGCAAGAGAAAAAGGAAGAATACTGTAATTACCTGAACCAGGCCGATTGTAAAACCCTCTTTCATGCCTGTTGCTGAATAACTAAAACTGAGAGCTCGGGGTAACTGTCGAAGGATCCATAAGAATTTAGAAGGTCGTTCATGGCGACAACCAACAAGAATGAACCCAACTACAACTTAGCTGCAAGCGTAAGACAGAGGAGTTACCTACGTTTGGAAGACTCCAAATAGAGCAGATAGAAACCCTTCTCCAAGGGAGAACAATGAAGATGTATTGAAGACTATTCCGGAGGCATAGAAACTCGGAACTCGCTCCCATTGTTCGATCAATACAATAGCAGGAGACCATAGATGCGAGGTGAATCCCAAGATCGGCAACAGAACAACCCGACATTGAAATTTTCCGATGAACCACCTCACCACCTAGGCCATCACATAAGCTAAGAATTAATACAACTATAAGGAGGCCATAGTGATGGCGTAAATGTATCAGAGGGTTGACTGCAATCAGTCACAGCTAAATCATAAAATCTTGCCTTTAGGCTGGATAACCCTTTTCATCAGTAAAGTCTGTTTCAAATCAATAATAATGGGCCTATAATTTTTAATGCTATAAATCTCGATTAATGTGAAGTATCGTAAGCCTTAGTTGGTAGATAATTCCAGATATATTAATCGAATGTGACATAACCATCTTACATGTAAATAATGCCAAATAAAAATACCAAGTATTTTAATATGCATATTTCGATTAAGATCATAATATGTACAGTAACTTCTTAATATTTACATGGTGAAAGTGTTAAGTAGGAAAAGAAACAAAAAATTATTACTTTAATCTTGTTTAACATTTGTATGTGTTACAGGTTACAATTTTTTTTGGAAAAGAATAGAAATATTAGTAGGAGTTTAAGAAAATCTAGATTTTTTGTTTTCACCTGGAGAGAATTTCAGCCAAATTGTGGCCTCGGTAGACATCCCTAGACAATGCCACACTCCATTAGGGCTTGAGCTCATTCTACTTGGGACACAAATCGTGAACCATACCACTTCACTTGAGCTAAGTTAATTTGATTGGCAAATATATATATATATATATATATATATTTTTTTTTTTTCTCTATATAATACTACCTAAGCACCCATGCGGGATTTGAACCGGTGACCTATCGCAAGGAGTGCCTTAATAGTGCACCCATTCACCGTCAATCCAAAGCCCCGTGGGCAATGATTGGCAAATATTAGGGTTTATGGGAATTCATGATATAATAGTTTTTGGTGATTCCTTCAATATAATTCACCATTTATATTTAGGATATCTCTCCTAAAATACAAAGTTAAATCAAAATTTCAAGCAAAATTATTAGTTATATTAATCTATTTCTAAGAAGAAATGTCTTAGTATTCTCAATCAAACAACTCCCAAACTTCTCACATGGTTAATTTGGAGTCCAGGCTAAATTAAGATAAATTTTAATAACAATAATACGAAGAAAAAATCGACGACGATTTTTATGCCGCCTGCAAAATTTTTGCAAACCCTACACCCTGATCGCTTCAGACAGATCGAGCTGCGCCGCCGAACTACTGCTGAAAGCCTTCAATGGAAAAGTAGCTTGGAGGGGTGGGCTCTACCCCCCCTCCTCTGAACACCCCAATCTCTGACACGAATCAGAACAAGACTCTACTGACCCCTTCTGGCACTGTCCAAGAATCTGAGCAGGGAGGACAAAGGACGAATGGAAAAGAGATGCCCACAGCTCAGCCTGAAGCAATGGACATAGAAAAAGAAGCGCACCAAAAAGCCTCTTCGTCACAGCCAAAGGCGACCTCGGCAACCTGTATTCCGAAGGCCGCAGAACGCATCAAGGTTGATTTGCCAAGTCATCGCATAAACGGTGAAATCCAATACATGCAAGATCACGCGTTAATAGGAAAGTTTCTTGGCTTCTGGCCTACTGAAAAGGCCTTGCAGGGATGGATAGCATCAAAATGGAAACCCAAAGGACAGGTTACTCTACAACTAGGACCGAAAGGCTTCTTTACAGCCATCTTCCATTGTGTGGAGGACAAATCTAGCGTATTTGAAGGCGGCCCATACTTCTTTAACTCCTCAAGACTGTATCTCACGGAGCGGAAACCAAGATTCAACCCTGATAAAGAAGACTTCAGCTGGGCTCCCGTATGGATACGAATGTATTCCCTCCCAGTGGAATACTGGAAGGAAGAAACACTGGCAGTCATTGGCAACAAACTTGGGACCTTCATCAAAGTTGCGGAGGAAACAAAGTCCCGCAAATACACCTCGTATGCCAGGATCTGCGTACAGATGCACTTGACCAAGGCTTTAGCTGACTCGGTAAGTATTTATCACGATGACTTTGAATGGACACAGTCACTAGATTATGAGCATATCCCCTTTCGATGCCGCAAATGCCATGTGCATGGCCACCTCTTCCAAGATTGTCCTCTTAACATGCAGTCTAAAGCCTTCTCCATTGAAATCTCCAAAGACTCGGAAGGCTTCACCAAAGTTCCTAACCGCCGTAGGCATGCAAAGAAAAGCCAGACAGTCCTTGATAATACTGCTAAATCAGACTCCCAGAACAGATTTACTCCGCTTGCTACCCAGGACCTGCATAGCTCTGATCCCCTGGAAAATATTTCTTTGCCTTCATCTTCCCTCAGCCCCCATGCAGACTTCTGATCCAGATTCCTCTCGCCCCTCACCTCATCAAATGAAAGACATCACAAAAGTGGTTTCAGATCTCTGCCCCCTGCCCCCGGGCAAGGGAAAATCCGTTCTCGATCTTAAGCAGCAGGCTTCAACCATGGATTTAGATACAACTCTTTCTCTAAGTCGACAGGAAGCTGCAGATGAGGAAGATCAGAGCTCCCCTATCATCATGGAGGAAGATCCGGAGAATATTATCCTCGAGGGTCTAGATATCTTCAAACTTGAAACAGCCTGCAAACAAAAAGAATTCAACACCATCCCCCCTTGGCAAATAGACAGGCTTGAAGGAGTCTTGGCCAAAGTGCAGCACAATAAAATTCTTGGTATACAAGGAGGAAGCCCTTGGGACGGAAAAAAAACTCTCAAAGAAACCAAGAAAAGGGGACGCAAGACAGATCTTCAGAGGACCATAATAGTGGGAGAATTACTTATGGAATCGGGGTGATTCCCTAAGTTGACAAAGTTTTATAAACCCAAACCTTGGTCTCCATGAAGCTCATCTCCTGGAATGTGAGAGGACTCAACAACCCCTCAAAACACAGGATGATCAAAAACCTGATTCAAAAAGAAAAACCATCCATAGTTTTTCTTCAAGAAACCAAAAGTAGCAACACAACTATTGAAAAAATTCGAAACAAGATTTGGGTAGGTAGCAGCGCAATCTCAGTTGATGCCTCAGGGGCCTCAGGCAGACTCGCCATACTATGGAATCCACAGACTCTTTCACTGAATGACTTCCATGCAACACATCACCTCATTCAAGCGTCCTTCCACCTCATTGGCACTAACATCCATGGGCATCTCTCAAATGTGTACTTTCCGCAAAATATTCAGTAAAAACTAGATCTGCTGGAAACAATCTCTATCCTAAACGAGAACAGGCAGTACCCCCTCTGGATCAGAGGAGGAGACTACAATATCATAAAATCGATGGAAGAAAAAACAGGAGGCAGAACTAGGCTAGAGAGTGACAGCAATGGTCTTAGAGAATTTATTCAAAATAATCAACTCATGGACATTCCAACCTCAAATGGAATTTTTACTTGGACTAATAAACGCAGGGGCATTCATCATATAGCCTCCAAGCTCGATAGGTTCCTCTTATCGGACAATGTAATACATCTAGGTGGGGACTTTAATGCGTCAATCATACCTTAAGGAGGATCTGATCACTGGCCAATCATGTTACAATGGTCTAGGCCCGACACTCGTTGTAATTGACCCTTCCGATTCGAGGCCTTTTGGCTTACAAATCCAAAATTCAAGATAGTGGTAGAAGAAGCATGGAAGTCCTTTATCTCGCCAGAGGGGGCCAAAATGTATAAATTCCAACAAAAGTTGAAAAACTTAAAACAAATCCTCAAGAGCTGGAATCGCACACAATTTGGCAACATATAGGAGAATCGCCAGAGGCTGGAAAAGCAAATGGAAGCACTTCAACAAACTCTCATTCGAGAAGGCAGAACAGAGGAACAGACACAACAAGAGTAGATCCTTTGGAATCAAATAGAAGAACGCAGGCGGCAAGAGGAAATTCTCTGGCATCAAAAATCCAGAATCAGCTGGCTAAAAGATGGGGAAAAGAACACCAAATTTTTCCATAAAACAACTATCCAAAGGCGTATGCACAACAACATCACCTTCATAAACAATCAACATCGGGAAATAATAGAAGCACATGAAGATATGGAGAAGGAATTCACAGGCTACTTTCAGGGTATCCTCAGGGAGCCCACAGGTAACAGAGATGAGGCAATCAGAAAGATCACGCAACACATCCCTCGAATAATAACAGAGGACCACAACAATAAACTGCTTCAACCTATATCACTAAAGGAAGTTGAAGAAGCTATGAACCAACTTAAGGATGGCAAGGCTCCAGGGCCGGATGGTTTCACATCCAATTTCTTCCATGAATTTTGGGAGCTCATCAAAGCTGAAGTTTGGGAACTTGTGGAGGAATCACGAATTATTCATTGGATACTCCCGACCCTCAATACGACCTTCATAGCATTGGTTCCAAAAAGTAAAGAAGTGAGTAAGCCTGAAAACTACAGACCTATAGCGCTATGCAATGTAATCTACAAGCTTATCACTAAGGTCATAGCGAATAGGCTCAAACCTCTCCTTCCACTACTCATTTCTCCAGAACAAACGAGATATGTCGAAGGCCGGCAGATCATGGATGGTATTATTCTATCAAATGAGGTGATTCACTCATTAAAGCTTCTAAAAAAACCAGGTATGCTTCTAAAACTGGATCTCTCTAAAGCCTTTGACAAACTTAGTTGGAATTACATTCAAAAAATGCTATTGGCTTTTGGTTTCAGTTCTACTTGGACCAGATGGATCATGAACCTTATTTCCTCTCCCAGCTTCTCTGTCCTGTTGAATGGCTCGCCCTCCAAACCCTTTCGCCCCTCTCGGGGCATCAGACAGGGGGATCCTCTCTCTCCTTTTCTCTTTGTTCTAATGGTAAAAGGTCTCAGTAGACTTCTTAAATCAGCTGTTTCCTCCCAAGCTCTAAAAGGCATCTCTATTCATGGTCTTCCTTCTCAGTCACATCAACAGTTTGTTGATGACACCATGTTATTTGGACATCCTTCTTCACAAGAAGCCTCCGTTTTTAAATCCCTGCTTTCCATCTTCTCCGAAGCATCTGGCACATCCATCAATGCCTCGAAGTCTCAGCTCTTCTTCTTCAACACCCCCCCCCCTTCTACACAAAGGAACATTGCTAGAATTCTGGGGTATACCATTTCCAAGCTGCCTTCAACTTACCTAGGGGCACCCCTTGCGGACTCTGCAGTCAAACATGCCTCCTGGAAGACTCTTCTAGATAAATTAGAATCAAAGCTTTCATCTTGGACTTTCCGGGCTCTTAACATGGCTGGTAGACTGGTCTTAATCAAATCGGTTTTACAGGCTATGCCTTTGTATCTCTTTTCCATTATGGCAGCTCCAAAATGGGTCCTCAAAACCATTCTTAACCTTCAACGCAACTTCCTCTGGGGTTCCTCTGGCTTAAACAGAAAATGGGCTCTTGTCAACTGGAAAGAAGTCTGCAAAATCAAATCAGAGGGAGGTTTAGGCTTGCGAGATCCACTTCAAAGCAATAATATAATGGGAGCACGAATGTGGTGGAATTGGATCACCAAGCCACACTCACCATGGGCCAGATTATGGAAAGCAAAATATGCCCCGGGTAGTCAATGGAAAGATCTCATCAGAATCAGTTCCACAACCCTAGGATCACCAATATGGAACACTGCAAAGCTCCATAGCAAGTTCATTCAAGAGCACAGTTTTTGGGAGATTCACTCAGGTACAACAACAAGGTTCTGGGAAGACTCATGGCAACAACTCCCAAAGCTGGCAACTTTATTTCAAAAGCCTCTATGGCAAATGCAGATGCAGCAGGCAAACCTTACTTGTGTGCATCAATTCTGGCAATAATCCTCAAATCATGACTTCCGAATCTACAAGCAGGCCAGCCTTTGGCAGATGGATTGGCAGGGAGAATCACACTCTGACATAGATCAAGAACTCACCTACAGAAGAATCTGATACTCCACCCAGCAGGACCGACTAAGATGGGGTCACACGCCCAAAGGAACATTCACCACTAAAGAAGCTCATCAGCTGAGGTATTCAGAAATCCAGGCAAACAGGGACCGAATCTGGGAAAAGGTCTGGCAGCCAGGACTATGGCCCAAAATTTCAACATTCTTATGGCTTCTCAGCAAACGGCGCATACTCACTTGGGACAACCTGATAAAACGCGAATTCATTAGGCCATCACGATGCCCAAATTGTAACCTCCACTCTGAGACCATCAATCATCTAATGGAAACTTGTCAGCTAGCTACACAACTTTGGAAGAAAGTTGAAAACTGCAACATGAGATCGGAAGCAGGGATGGACGATGTAACAGAAAATATAAGGAAATGGACCAAGAACCCTTTTAAGAGCCAGCTTCTCAACTCTCTGTGGAGTCTTTTACCAGACTTTTTATATTGGACTCTCTGGAAGGAAAGAAACTATAGAATCTTCAATAATACCTTCAGGTCAATAGATGCTCTGTGGCTCATCTTCAAAAAGAATTTACAAGAAACTCTTGCTATCAGAACATGGTCTGCTACAGATCTGCCAGACTCTCCAAAGGAATGCGACATTCTGAAAGCAAGGAATTTGGATCTCTCCATTCTAGCAAAGGTCAGCATTCGTCCCACAATTAGTACCACCTCATCAGCAAGCTGGCTCCCTCTGGCAAACAACTCCTACAAGCTGAATTTTGATGGGGCTGCTAAAGGAAATCCCGGACCCACGGGCTTTGGAGGAATTTTTAGAAGCCATACTGGAGCAATACTGCATATATTCTATGGATCGATTGGCAAAGATACTAACAATGCAGCAGAAATGGAAGGACTCTGGGCAGGCATATGCATAGCAGAACAAAAACATTTCTTCCCTCTGGAGGTTGAAGGAGACTCTCTCATTCTTATAGCTGCTGCACGAAGAATACAGGAAGGTACTCCAGCTGTTAAGGTCGCTTCAAGCTGGCGATTGCTGAGCCGGCTGGAATCACTGGAGGAAAAACTAAAAAAATCCCCCAAGCATCGCCTTCCAGCACGTAAGAAGGACAGCTAACCAAGTAGCAGACAGGCTGGCTAACCAGGGTGCATCTCAGTTAATTCCATACTTCTCAGGTTCACTTGATATGGTAGATGATGATAAACTCAAAAAGGACTGCATTTCTTTGGTGCAGAAATATCTCTCCCTCCTGGATGCGGGTGTCTAATAGGCGTAGCGGACAGATGGGGCGTCACATGGGCAGGTGTCAGCCCATTAGTGACATGCAGTACCCCGCGGTAGATAAAGGAGGCTCGCATGCCATAGAACTAATGCCGGCATTAATGCTGGTCATGTCGTCCATACTTCGTTGCCTGGTTAATTGCGCGATGGAGATTAATACACCCGGAACTCCTCTGGCATTTGTGCATACCACTGCATTCGTCTGGCATTCTATTGCTTCACTGGTGCATCACTCGGTGGAGTGGGGAAGGGAACAAGAGCATCCATGCTCTGCAGCCAACTCAGGGACTGCCATACGCCAGAGAAATCGGCGTTGTGAGCTCAATTTGGCAGCCCTCGTCCTAATTAAGTCCTCCTCACCAGGTTCCTGCACGCGAGTTCATCTTCGGAATTCAGAAATGGGTGGTGAGTGACAGAGAATGTACAGTAGGCGCGGAGGCTCTCGCAGAAGGGCCACCACCCAGTGGCCTGCCCCCACTTCTCCTTCCTCCTCCGTCGAAGTCACGTCTGAGCCGCAACATTTCCATGGCAATAGAGCTGGGCGCGACAGAGGAATGGAGAGTGAATGAAGAATGGATTGTGGGCATGACGAGCATCCTATGGTCAGGTATCAGATACCTTGTGCTCTCACTAATTCCACTTTTATTATCTCTGTAACGGTTGAGCATTGTGATATTCTTAGAGAACCGGCAAAAGCCACTCTAGATTTTCCTCCTCCTGTTCATGGGACAGGGCCTATTATCGACCTGCAACGCCCTGTCAGGGAAAGCTCCCCCTTAGTCTGTCCATCAGCTCTTGCAGGTCCAAGCGAGCTTGACAGGGAAAGCTCCCCCATAGCTTGTCCACCAGCTCTTGCAGGTCCAAGCGCGCCTGTTTAGGGACGGCCTTCCAGCGTGATGATCCCCCTCTCTGATTCTGATGGCTCTCTACATTTTGGGTGCCAAATTGAGGAAGCGCCCTACACCACAGACGATGAATGAGCAAGACAAGCAGCTCACTCTCGGCAACCTAGGCCGTAAGAGCTATATTTTGTCTTTGTTTTCTGTGTCTATGTATCAGTTCGACAGCATGGGTCTGTCTGTCTATGTGTCGGCCGTTTGGGTATATATGTCTGTATGTCTACGGGTCCCTGTTATGCACTGTTTAGAGTCATGGTTTCGAGTCTTAGAGGCAGTAGATACCACAGAAGACAATAATTCAATTTTGACTGTGTTCAATTTTGGAAGATGCAATCTGGGTAAATGAACAATTTCTGGGCAGGATTACTGAGCCATGGCCCTTTTGTAACTCCTATGTAATTTTTGACTTTTTTGTATTATAATAGAATTAGCCTTATTCAGAAAAAAAAAAATAGAGGGTTATATCTCTATATATCCAATCATCAAAAAATTATAAAGATACATGGCCAATACACACAAGTAATCATTAGATTTTTTATTTATACAAAAGATAACTAATGTTGGTTGGAAGGTATTTACCTCCAAAGACCCATATATGCTTAGTATCAGTTGTATCTTCATAGAATAATTTTAGTTCATGAGTTTGTAGATGATATTGAAGATGAAAGAAAATCATAATGTAACTCCTAATATATAACTATAATCTCCCCTTAATTTTTGCAATTAATGTAATTTTTTGTCTAATTTTGAGGCTTTGTTGGAAGGTATTCACCCCAAATACCAATATATTCTTAGTATCGATTGTATTCCTTTTTAGAGAATCATTTCAGTTCATGAGTCGAGTTTATAGATGATATTGAAGATGGAATAAAATCATAATATAACTCCCAATAGATATTTATAATTTCCCCTTAAATTTTACAATTAATATAAAGTTTTTTCTAATTTTGGGGCTATGTTGGAAGTTATTCACCTTCAAAGACTTGTATATGCTTAGTATCAATTGTATTCCTCTTCATAGAATGATTTTAGTTCTTGAATTTGTAAATGATATCGAATATGGAAGAAAATCATAATGTAACTCCTAATATATACCTACAATTTCCCCTTAAATTTTGTAGTATATATATATATAAACAATTAAAAATAGTTTATTAAGATTCATTAAAAAAACATATTTTATAGGTTAATACAAAACTTTTCAGATGCAATTAAACTCTTTATATAAATAATCAATACTATAATTTCAATACCAACTTTGCTACTAGCAATTATCACCTTCCTCCTTAGCTTTTCACATGTCATGTAAATTATGACTAGCAAAAGTATAAAAAGGAATGTGAAATTTGGGTAAATAAATATAAATATGACCCTTATATGTTTATGGCTAGAATATGGTGAATCGTCAATGCTATGCCCCTTATTGTTCCTGGAATATATGATTGATGATATGTTTGTTATAGTTTTTAGTAAATAAATACAAAATATGTTATATAAAA
>APFE030493397.1:0-30051 GCA_000404065.3 Pinus taeda | reverse complement strand
AAACCACCAATGGGATCTAAAGCATTATTTCCAGGAATGTTGAGGCTCTCACAAGCATAATTACAAATCTGATAGATGGTATTCAATGTATGCTAAAAATGAAAGTGTTTATTTACTAATAGAAAAATATATGTAATGCCCATACCTCCATTTTCAGCTACAATAATGTTAGTGTAATATGGTTATTCATTTTATTGATCACTCACAAAGTTTTAGAAGACCTCCTTAATTACAAAATACTATTCGAGTTCCATCTATTTTTCCATCATGTAAAAATGACAACGAGGATGATGAGTTAGCTAAAGATAGGCCATTTTCTGGCAACCTCGTCATGTTACTCTTTTGTAGCAAAATTGCTTCTTTGAATGAATTCTCACAAAAAAGCACAAAATATGCTTGTTCTCTAATGTCAACTTGATTGTCTGCAGGAAGCTTTTACATTTGATTCCACACAGCTTCGGTCGGATAGCTCAATAGGAGGAATTTATACATGTACATGAAGGATTGCATCAATGTTAATGTTACAACTCTAGTATGACAACTTTTTAATGATGCCCCTACCAACTTTGAATTTCACTTTATAACATTAATATATTTGCACACATTCACCAGGATTGCTGAAAGTTGATTTCTTAAGGCTGTTGGAAAATGTTGAAGATTCAAGAAAAAGATGCATGCTCCAACTTTACAGCCTTAAAGCTCAAAATGCTTCAACTTAGTAAACAAGGTGCATCATAAATATATAAACACACTTAATTTCATTTTTCCTACCAAAATATGCAACCCATTTGAGGATCCTTAATCTTTGGATCTGGAATAGAGGTAAAATGCACCAGAGAAACACCTACATATGCCTTTTGTTGGAAATCACTCAAGCTTGAAAGCATTATCGAAAGTATTCCTTTCATATTAAGGTTTCTTTAAGACTTTTCTAGCCCCAATAATATTGTCTAAGTTCTTACCACGATCTAAAATAGTAATATTCCTTGAACTTAGGTTTGGATAAGTCAAAATTACAACCTTGATTTCATCATAACTTTTGAAGGTGGCCATTCATCCCGCTGTAGGTAATAGTCATTCTCATGTTAGTTGTAGGTGGAAACCTATTTTCCATTTCAACACAACAATCATATATATTATCATCTTAGATTTGTTTCGTTGCTAGAGTTTGAGATTTTTATTTTCTCGCAATTTAGATGTAAAAAATTGAGCTACATTAAATAGAAAAATTTTTCCTTGGACCAAATTTTTAATATGCAAATTTTGGTTACAACAGACTTTACATTTATTTATTTTTAATTTTTTCCTATGTCTCGGTTCATCTGCTACAGTTTTTTTAGGCTTGAGTAGCACCTTGTGAAACATCAATTTCTCTCCCTGATCTTATTGCAGTACAGTTATATTTTATCCAACAATAAATGCTTCATCAACTTGTGTTACTTGTGTTCTAGCTTCACCTCTTCTCCCTCAATTTTTTCCTTTTGGGAACTCATATTTTTTATGTCCTTCAACTCAACAATGATAACAATAAATTACATATTTTCCCTTTCCTCCTTTGAAACTTCTTCTACCTCTTCTAGCACCATTTCCTCCTCTACCACCTTGACCACTGGTAGACTCTTCTTCTTGCTCACTTCCTATACCAGTCCCAATTTTACCTCTTCCTCTAGAACCTCTTCATGTACCTTTATCTTGTGTTTTATTATTGAATTATCCTTCTACCTTCAAGGCAATATGATAGGCTTCATCAATAGTCTCGAAATAATGCATATTCATTTAACCTTGATTTAAGTATTTCAATCCATTTACATACCTTGGAACTCTTTGGAAATCTAGTTCTTTTATACCTTATTAAAGTGAAAGCCTGGAAAAATCTTCGGTGTACTTATGAATAGAGGTCTCCTTTTTCCTAAGGTTTTGGATTTGTCTATAAAAATTATGTTGGTAATCAATAGGAAAAAATATCTCGTTGATCTTCATGATGATATTCTTCCAAGTATTAATTTTTTGCAGTTGTTTATTCATTATGTCTTTTTGCAACATGTCCCACCATAGTGCAACATGAACCTTCAACTTCATCATGGAAAATATCAGCCAATTTGGATCCTAAATATTCTCATATTCAAAACATATTTCAATTTCTTCAATCAAATCAATAAGCACATCAGCTCTCAGATTTCCGTCATAAAAATAAACTTCAACTTTGGCATTGCCTCTATTGCTCAAATATTAAATCAACCTTGTTGTGACGTCTCTCTGCTCAACGTCATGTTCATCATCTATTTCTTATTTTGGATCTGAATCTACTTCTACATCCCAATCTAGCCTCTGCTCCAACTCTTCAAGTTATTGATTTCCTATACCTCCTTATCCTACTCCTCTTCCCCTCAACAACATCCTTACAAGTTGCAAATGTCTCACCAACATTCACAAACCTCAACCCGTGTTCTATATCACAACTTTTACCTTCGACACTCTATTGAATAACCTTTAAACAAATTAGTACACTACCATGGTAATAACCCTATTTATCATATAATGACTAAATAGATCATTGTGAGATAATTTGGATACAGGTATTCATGATATAGGAGTGGCATATAACATGGTTTGTCACAATACTATGCAAGTAATTTAACATTTTTGAATAACCATTGTGCAATTAAGAAGCTTGCAAGACCAACAAGGGACTTTGCAACGCCTTCTGAGATCGTTATAGATCTTGGTTTTGAGCTTGTAAGTCACAGGGTTAAAACATAACATGCAAGACTAATATTGAAAGGGTGAAAATGAAGAATTAAACTATTCTTGATATAGGAATTACCTAATTTGTCATTATGTTTTGCATTTATTGCAACCTTCTGAATAACCATTAATAAATATGGCAAATATTTGCTTCCATTAAAGAGTTTTCAACACAAGCAAAGGACCTTCTTGAAACATTTCATCTTTGTGCATTCCTGAGGACATGCAACACTGTGATGTTTGAAGCTTGAGGTTCAACCAGAGAAATTCTAATTTGCCTATACTATGCCTCTTCACTTGAAACATACCCATTCCATACATGGAGTTATAGTAATGATTCCATGGGCTAAATTATTGTAGCTAAAAACATTTTTCCTATATTATATGTGGTTTCATCTTTCCTTTATGGAGGTAGTGGGATCTGAATTATATGCATGAATATAATTTTAGTTAACAACTTTCCGTGAGTGAAATTCTAAGATCTATGAGTGAAAGAAAATGTAGATGATAAATGATAGAAAAAGGAGAGAGGTGTGCCCTTCAACATTAACTTTCTCATAACTCTCTTCAATGATTCCCTTCATTGCAAGATATAAGTAAAGGGAAATATGTTGGTTTTTAAACACACTATAGTAGTTGACTCTTGGGAGAATATTTGTTATGGGGGTGTTGTCGTTCTATTTTTTCGAGGTTGAGGGAATAAACACATAGGATAGCTTTGAAAGCACTTTCGAAGCTGGGCTCTAGCCCTCCCACATTTAGAGAGGGATCTCTCCATAAAATTTAGCTATGTTTTATGTCAATTTTAGGCTATTTATCACTGTACTCTTTGTGTTTGATTGGATTTTTTGGTTGATTAAATTTCTATAATTCCATTGGGCTATGGAGTCTAAAGATTAACTAGATTTGCATCAAACTTTGAAGGACTCTCATAGGGAAAGCTAGGTTGCACGAGTTGGATCTTTTAGAATTTTAAAGAGATTATGAAAAAAAAAAATGTAAGATTCAATCGAAACTAAGGAGAAATGAATAATTCCTTAGTTTGACTTCAGAAGAAAACATATAAATTACTAATGTCCAGAATAGGGTGCTCTGAATAACATATCCTATTCATCATGGAAAATTTTAGGGGCTAATATTTGCAAGTGGGCTAATTTTCCTTGATTGTTTCCAATAAAAATATTCGCCAATTTCCATTTCTTATAAATTTCACCCAAATTTTACAATATAAAATTATTTTACCTTAAAAATCCCCAACATTATAGAGAGAGTATATATAAAATCAATATGAATTTGAATAACCTTAGAAATACATCAATAAACGTTTTATAGTTAGCATATTAAGGACTAGTGAGATTCACCAGTGTTTTTAAACTTCAATATAATTTTCCATTCTTAAAATTTTCCCTTCTATTCATCACAGTTTATGTTATGTAATTAAGATTTCGAGAAATAACATAAAAAGGAAACAATGATTAAACACATAAAATGAAGAAAAACATTACCATTTCGTACACCACATGAATCCTATGAAGAATTTCCTTGTATTATTGATTCTTCCAGCAGCTCGAAGATTCCAATTCGCAGAGGAAAATTATATTCAACAATCATCCCTTAATACTTCAAACTGTGAACTATTTATAAATATATTTACAAAATCATTATGAAATCGTTGCGTCAACTGACAGTGTATTATTAGCATTATCCTAAACAATAAAATCGATCTTTGGCAGAAAGATAGGAAAGGTAGATAACTGCATGAAGAGGTGGATCTACTTTGGTGGATTATGTTGCTAAATCAACCCAAAATTGTGGTGCGTTGATGTGCTAGCTAATATTCTAATTGCATCTGAATTACTTTTAATAAAGTAAATCACATAGTTCCTCCCCCATTTTTCATCTGGAATGGCTAACTTAATTACCCTTTGGTACATCTCATCAACGTCAGTATATTTTGCAAATGCTGACTTTACTCTGAAGACATGTTTTACCTCATTCTGGATATAGAAGTAATTTTCCATAGTCTCTAAGAATTCTCTTGCTCTCATGCTGCCCTTTATAACACTAAATTTGATGCTACTTATAGCCACTTCCTTCATCTTTAGAACATAATCTTCTTGAGTAATCAACTTAACATTAACCACATATATGTTGGGAAATCCTTTCTGAATTAATTCTTAAATCTTTTTAGAAAGCATGTTCACTCCCAGCTCTAGTGTTTGACATCTCTCTTCTAATTGATGAATGAGATTTCTTTGAATTCAAGAATTTGATGATATTAGAAGCTTCTGAAGGCATGTCTCCCATCCTTTCCCTTATGTGAACAATTGCTTCAAAAATAATTTGGATACATGGCCAAATCTCATTCATGGAGTCCATAATACCCGTCCAAATGGTTTCCTTGGCTTGGACCAAGGTCTGACCAATTGATGTAACCTTTTCCACCTTCTGTAACCTTTCTAGCAGCCTTTCTGACTTCTACATTTCAACTAAATGAGAAGCTTCAATTCTTGTTTTCTGCTCTTCTAGAGATTTGAGATGCCCCTGCAATGTATTAATTTATTTTGACTAGATTCACATATTTACAAGTGTCTTTGTCACCTATTCAGCGCTTGTAGTTTGAGTTGAAGAGGTTGTTGCAGTTGTTGTTCCTGTTCTTGGGAGCTGAGTGATGGGTATGGCATCTAGGGGGAGTATGGCTACATTTTTTACTCTATTCTTTCTCTTTCATCATTTTCTCCATTTCTACCTCCATTTGTCTAATATGAATATTCTGCTCTATGATTAGCTTCATGATGTCATCTTTCTGAGTCTCATTTATCACTCTATTATTAGCTTCATGATGTCAGCTTTCTGATGTCAGGTGCCTACTAAAGTGCATGGGAGGGCACATCTCCAATAGGAACCCGCTTCGAATGCTGCTTGAGAATTAAAATGGACATAACTCAGTCAATACAACTCAGAATATTTATTATAACATGTTTTTGAAAGCAGAAGGAACATTTTGCATCTTCTCATGTGTCGGAAATCCTTACCTGGACACTTTATATGTCATATTTGCCTTACAATTTTTTCTGTTGTCGCAAAAGTTCTGAAAAAATAGTTGATTTTTTAAATCAGCGATATCTCCCACATATGAACTCCAATTTGACCCATTGTTTTTTTGAAATTGGGTGATTTTTCAAGAGGAGCTCAGATCTACAATCCTTTTTTTAAAATTCTGCACAAAAGCTTCAAAAAATGATAGGAGAGTCGTCGTCCACTAGTTGTCATCAGAAAAATCTCTACAACATAGTTGATTTTAAGTCAGCAATATCTCCTTCATCCAAACTCTGATTCACCCGATTTTTTTTTAATTTTGGTATTTTTTCATAAGGAATCCAGATCTATTATTTGTTTTTGTAAATATTGCACCAAATCTTTCAGATCCGATCTACAAATTCACCACAAAAAAAAAACAATCATGCATAAAAATGAAAAAAAAAAATATCTTTTTGCTTGTCCCAAGAAAGTGCTATGTGGAGGTCACAGAACGTGCCTAAAGTTTTTTGAATATTGCTGCAGAAATTTGAAACTAAAATATGCATTAAACCCTTATTCCCATAAAATCATAACATGCTCAGAGACCACTAATCCAGATCTTCGGGGAAGACCCAGAAGATATAAAAATTTGAAATAGATTTTGGGAGAGAGGCACCCCAAGATTTGAAAATTAAAATGCCAGAATAAAAAAATGTGTTTTTTCTCCAACACACAAAATTAAAATTAAAATATTATTTCCTTCTTAATAAAATAAGAAAAATAAAATAAAATAATAACATTACATTTTACCCCATTTTCCTTCTTACCCCTGTCCTCTCCTTTGTTTCCCAATTATATCCAACATATCAAAATATATTAAAACATCATATCAGATTCAAACACAAAGAAGCATCATTATACCATAGCATCTCCCATTTTTCATAATGTCAAATAGATAGAAAAAAGGCACAGGACCGTGATCAGCATGTCAACTTATGATAGTGAAAACTAATATAAATGTATCTTACTTGTGAAACAAAACATTTAAAAAGAATATTACTGCATGAATTAAAAATAAAATTAGTTTATAAATAAATTTGTTTGTAACATCGTGTAAACTATATATGTAAAAAAAAAATATTTATTTTATTTTATTTTTTTTTCAGAAGAAAAATCAAGATTTTATATATTAAGATAATATAAAGAGCAAGATACATAAGAAAATCCAGTATAGGCCCATTTAAGAGAGGAGGAAAATATCTTGTTTCCATAGTTCCTGATGGTTCAGCATAGGATCCATAAAGGTCAAAAAACAAACATGATGATGAGGGCCCCCGAATGAACCAAAATTTACAAGATAAACATAATTTATAACATAATATCCAGATAAGTATAGGATTAAAACATTTGTGGGGGCTGTTTAGGCCGAGAAACCGTGATTTTCCTTGATATAGAGCAAAAGAGCAAACACAGGAATTCTAGAGTTTTGAAAGATGGTTCCATTTCTCCACTTCCATATGAGCCAGCATGCATGTACAAAAAGAGAGCGCCAAGACTCTGACTATCCACTCCACCACATGAAACCATCCTATACAAAGGAAAAAATGAGGTAAGGAAAACCAAAGGAAATGGAGAGATCATACCAGATAAGCATAGAAGAGGGGCATTGAAAAAACATGTGAAGGTTCGATTCAGCAGCATTTTGACACATAGCGCAGCAGCCCGGACCCTGCCATCCTTTTCGTTGAAGCACTTCCCATGTGAGGTTCCTGTTGCAGAAGATTAACCACGAGAAAAGGACCATTTTTAGCAGGCATGTGACCTTCCATAGAGGCATCGGGAAAACCACTTGAGCGGAGATGGCAGAAAGCTTGGATAAAGCTGCATATAAATGCTTTACACAGATAGGTAAAGGAGTGTGAGGGAGAGCCCAAGCCAAAACCTCTTTTGTTCCTGAGCAACGAATTGCCAAACCTGAAAGAGACTGAACAGTAGATTCCCATAGAGGATGAAGGGAGGGAGGCAGGTGGAGATCCGATCCATCAATCCAAACAGGGGAGGAGTGAGACCATGCTTTAATCAAGTTGTCCCATGTGCATAAACCTTTTGCATGAAGAAAATGGACCGGGGGTGAGGGGATCGGAGAAGCCAGGCCATTTATGATGGAGTCAAAGCCAATAAGGATGTTAGTCCCCGAGTAGATTCTCCATTGCAGGTTTTCCATGAAGAAAGGTTGAAGTTTCCTGAGACTCAACCAAATAGCAGAACCCCTCTTTATCCCCAAAGAATTTCTTATGTACCAATACTCCATACCTCTACCTTTTAAATATTTCCTGTTTATGAGCTTGCTCCACGGCCCCTCACCAAAAATACCTCTATGAAGAGTTTTGCATAGGAGAGAATTTCCGAAAGTTCTCATGTTCAAAAGACCCCAGCCACCCTCTTTCCGTAATCTGGAAATGTCTTCCATCTTGACCAAATGAATTTTTGACTGAAAGGATTTCCCTCCCCATAAGAAGTTTGCAGCTAGAGAGCGCATTTTTTAATAATGGAGGCATGGAGAAGATAAAGATGGGCCAAGCTGAGATAGAACAACATGAACCAAAATGAATCTTCCAGAAAGAGAAAGAAGCCTTCTTCCAGCAAGAGACAGAAGCCTCCATTCCCATCCAGATATTCTGCTATAAAAACATTCAATGAGCCACAACCATTCCTATTTTCGGTTCCCTTTAGCCTTCAAATTGAAACCACGGTATTTTATGCCATTCCTTATCGAGTCTTGGCCAATGCCAAACAATTTCGCTATCCATTGAACAAGTTCTCTGTTTGTATCATTATGATACAATTTTGATTTGCCCTTATTTATAAGGATCCCCGAGGTAGACTGGAATTTTTGTAAAATGTTGTTGAGACAGATCCAAGATGATTTGCATATCATAGCAAAGATAAGAATGTCATCAACAAACAGGTTGTGGGATAGGAAGATATCCTTACAAATTTTGACCGGCCTGCATCGACGTTCTCCAACAGCCTTGTTGATCTACAGACTGAGGGAGTTCATTACTAGAATGAAAAGCAGAGGAGAGAGAGGGCAACCTTGATGGAGGCCTCTCTCGGCTTTAAAAAAGGAGGATGGGATTCCATTAATGATTACAAAATATTGAACATTTTCTATGCATGCCATTACCCATTCAAGGCCTTTTGCTCTTAGACCAACTTTGAGCAAAATTCTGAGAAGACCCAGTCCACACAATCTTAAGCCTTTTTTAGATCAATCTTAAGGATGGCTACCTCAGTGTTATTCGTCACCATGGAAAATAAGCATTCTTGTGTCATAGCAACTGCGTCCCAGATATTTCGATCCTTTAAGAATGCGTGCTGATCCCTAGAAATGAAGATATTTAGAATAGGCTTTAACCTCTCAGCAATGATTTTTGATATAATCTTGAAAAGGGTGTTGCATAAAGCAATAGGTTTGAAATCCTGGAAGGAATCAGATCTATGTTTTTTGGGAATAAAGGCAATGAAAGTTGAGGATAAAGCGCTATGAATGGGGATGCTTCCACCATTCGCAATAAATCCATTTTAAACATATCATAAAAATGCATGAAAAACCCAATGGGCCAGCCTTGTCCTTTTTAAAAGATTTTATAGGAATAAGAAGCTCATCCTCCGTGACTGGTTTTATAAAATTTTCATAAGCATCCTCATTGAACATTTCACATATCAAGTCCGCTGCCCATAACATGTCGCTTATGTTGCTTTGGTTCCTTTTGTATTGGTTTTGAAAGTACCTAGATGCTTCCACAGCTATATCATCCTGTGAATATAGGAAACCTCCCCCGAAAGGCTCCAAATTTACAAACATAGTTCCTTTTAGAAGGAATGGCCATTAAAAATTCAAAACAAATGTTATTTTGGTGTATAATGAAAACATAAAGTGTGGTCAAAGTAAATCTTAAAAAATAACTATGGGTGCGCACAGAAGGAGAGACTTTTTATAATTACAACCAATGAAATCCACCCCGGAGCGGGCAAATATCGTTTCAAAGAGGGTGGGTAAAGATTTTGAATTAATAAATGTAAAAAATAAAATCTGGGATGACGATGCCAAAGCTAGGTTCGGTAAGGATAGTGACTCTCCTCCACTTGGATCGACATTGATCTGCCCAGTTGCCAGATAATTTATGGCACTGCCATTCAACTTTTATAGTTAAAATAATGGCCTTGATTTTATTTTGATTAAAGTATGATAATGGATGGTTTGTAAAAACGAATGAGAATCAATAGCAGAGAGATTTTTCATCACATTAATGCGCTGCGGAAGTGGGGATGGTGTAAATATAATCAACGTGCTTCTTCATTAAATTTAAAGAGCTCCAGAAGTGGAGCTGGTTTACACATAATCGACCTGCAAGTAGCATAGTTGATGCGGCCACGTTACCAATCGCGTGGAGAATAGAATTAGAATGACTGGTTTCCTCTTAAATTTCCACAAGTTAATCAAACATAATAATTATAATTTCCGCAATATTTATAATTATATCGCCCTCGACATAATAACAGGCATCATAAGAATCTTGGGAAGAGTCCTCAAAAGCTTCTAACCATGATATATTCCTGCCGGGATATCATTAGAGCACCGTTCTGATTGATATATTGATTTTAAAAAGAATGAGACTGAATCTTTCAAATGTTTCTTTAATTAAATTTAATGATCTCTCGGCAGTGGCGATCCTGTACATATAATCATAGCTGGTACAGAATAAGCATCTTAGCGTTTACCCTTCTTAAATTCCCAGAAAGTGATGGTACAGTGCAAACGTCACTTCGCTATCATTCTATGTTCGTCGCTATCAAATGAAGCAACTCTGTCTTAGAGCGTCGTATAATCATTCTATGTTCATAGATCTTTTGGTACGTTTTATGGTAATAATTTCGAATAAATATTTATGGGAAATCTTAGTTTGAATTTATTGGAATTTAAGTGCAATTATAGTGTTCCAATTTATTTTGGGAGGTAACGAAAGCTACTGTCTGACCAAAAATTGTGCTCACCAAAAATTTATTAAATAAATATGATAAAAAAATAAATAGCTATTATTTTTTCAACTTCACCCATCCCTCCATATAAGGTGTTTAGTTACGACTGAAATCATGTTATAGGGAAAGCAATGTCAGTCTAAAAACTAAGTATCAGTGATATGAACGAGCTATCCCTTGATTATTGTCTATGACAGGTGAGGTTGGAAAGAGATTAAACCCTACCCTATGACCAAATGTCATGTTGAGATAGAAGTGTTAGATGTGTGGGGGAAAGATATCTAGTGTTGTATACCACGCTGTTCACTAACACAAGATATACGTCAAATAAATATACTAGATATAGGTGAAATATAAGGGAATTAAATATACCAGAGAGCTTGACATACTCCAGCTTGAGAGGATGAAAGTAACCATCAGCGTTAGAAAGAAAATTCATCTTTATACTATTAGTTATAGAGAGTTATAAAAAGTTATAAAAATGTTATAATATCTTTTTTAGATCTCTTTCGAAGAGTTTCTCTCTAAGAATTTGTATGTATATATCTTATTTGTAAATCAATGTGGACAGAGAAATTGTTACACTCGATAACACTGATGTGAGTTGTGGGACCTAAGGTCTTATAGAGCACATTATTGTAGTGATATTGTATTTATACTATAAATCTTTGATGTTTAAGTGTGGGTAAATAAAGGTAAATGTTGAAATATAAGCTTAATATAGGAGATTTGTTGTATCCATAAGACAATGCATTATATCAAAAAATAATTAATAATAAAACATAATATAGACTTAAAAAAACAATAAATAAATTAATTCCTTATATTGTAATTTTGGTTTTTCAATAATTTTTTTTAAAATCCACATATCTATATATAAAACATGAAAATATATATAATAAAAATAGTCACTATAATTCTAACCAAAATAAAACAAAATTATATATATATATATATATATATATATATATATATATATATATTTTTAATAAAATGTTTTAATAAAATAAAAATAAGAAACAATATTAATTTAATTAATTTGTTATATTGTAATTTTGGTTTTTGAATATATATATATATATATATATAATATATATATATATATATATATATAAATAAAATAAGTAATTATAACTATTAACAACCTAAACACAAAATTTTTATATATATATATAAATAAGTTTTTAATAAAATTAAAAATAAGAATGTGTATGTTAGAGAAATATATTTATAGAAATATAAATAGTATTATTAATAATCAATATTGATGGGATCTAGAGTAATCTAATTTCTTAAGTTGCAAAATATTTTTTAAGTTTTGCACTCGAAAAAGGACTTGCATTTTGAGAGGTCCTTAAGTGTGCTTGGTTGATCGAGAATTAAGATGAATTTAGGTGGTTTCATGATAGATTAATGATTTTTCCATGAAATTTAGAATTAAAATCTTCCCATACATGTATTATAAATTCATATAATGAAATCAATACAATATGTTAAATATAGCATAAAGCAAATTTCTTATTATGTTTGATTTGTATTAAATTTGTAAATTAATATCTCGACCATGCGAAAAAACAAAAAAAAAATGTGAAAATATCAAAGTGGTGGTGAACTTGACATATGAAGGTGGTCATATCCTGATCCTCATGGTTGATATTGATTTGATTGTACCTACTAAAAACATCCAAGAATGAAAAGAACGTCTTCCCTGCAAGACCACCCAAAATTTAATCAATAAAAAAATAAGGGGAAATGATCTTCCTTTGTAGCCTTGTTAAGTGTTATGTAGTTAACACAAATTCTCCACTACACATTCTTCTTGGGTACTGTTGTGGCTCCTAGAGACAACCCCTAGGTTGACGAGAAAGGTCAGTGCCTAGGACATCCTAGAATATCTTGAAGATAAATCGATGTCACTCAAGAGTTAACCATGAAATTATTTAAATATGTTTCAATTACCTTACTCAAAGGGAAATCATATTTTAAACATTGGTTGTATTTTGTTCCAAAGACTCAATGTTCGGCCCTGGTGGCATACATACAGAGAATGAAGTTACTCTACCTGTTGTAGTATAGGTGAAAGAAAGAATGCAAGAGAGAAATTTAGTGCAAATGGATAGTGACAGAATCTTGTACTCTAAATTCAAGTAGAATTATGAAGAGACAAAGAGAACGAGATCAAAAACCATGGAGTGCATTTTACAACCTTTAATCTGACACATTACATGTACCATTTGTCACAGCATAACATAAGTAAATATGACACATAAGACTGAGTTACAACCGATATAATTACATGAGTTTTGAGAGGAAAGAAACACGTATGAAAATCATAAACAAAGACAAAATAACATACTCCACATATCATTGCGTCGAATCAGAAAAAACATCTTCATTAATTTTTAGAAATGACATACATATCATAAAGCTTTAGAACTAGCGAAACTTTCAAAAAATTACAACCTCTCGAAGAGGAAATCGAACCCCTTCCAAATGAGTTCTTCCCCTGTATAGGGACAATCCCAATAAAAATAGTTACAAAAATATTTTGAAGTTCTACAACCATCTAAAATACTCACTTGTGCGATTATGCCAATGGCCTTGTTGTCATAACTATTACATAGAACACTTGATTCCTTCTTGAAAATATTTTTTTTACAAAAATTGCAAAATGACAGTGGTATTTCATGATTTCCAAATCAAAAAAAATATTTCGTGCTAGATTGCTTGATCTCTCGAAGAAGACCCATGATCCTATGTCCATCACAGCTACAATTGGGCTCCCGATAACTCGACTGGACACATTCCTTTTCAGGTGGGCTTGGGATTCTAGCCACTATGTCCCATTGATGTGGCAATACCATTTGCAGTGACCTAGGTAGATTTGGCTCATGTCCAATATGAAGCCGACAAGGCAAATAGCCTCATTGAGCACATTCAACACATCTGCCAATAGGTCCATGACATATTGGACAAAGCCAATGCTAAGTACAAGTAGTGGCATGATCAGCATCGGGTGCCACACAAGTTCTAGGTGGGGAACAAAGTTTTGCTACATTTGCAGAAGGAGCATCTTCCTGGGCGATACACCATCACCAAGGTTGTGGGAGATAATGATTTTGAGCTGAGAATTCCCCTATTCCTTGGCATGCACCCAGTGTTCAATGTGGATCGCCTTCGGCCATACTTTCCACCATTACTGGACACATCCGACATTGCAGAACAAATCGCACCAACAGAGTTAAATCTAGACTACATGGAGCACGATGAAATTGATTGGATCATTGTCACGTATATTAAGAACACTCACTAACATAAGATCCAACTATATCGAGTTCTCAAAGCCATCCAACTCTTGCACCAAGAAAAATCGCTCAATAGGGACCAAGTTCAGCAGAATTTTCCTCATCTCATGGATGAAATCAACGCAATGGAGACCATTGCTTCCAAAGAGGGGAGGAATGATCTAGGTGGATATTGGTGGCCACTCGCCTATTCCACTTGGACCCCCACCATTTTGCTATCAATTTTTTTTAGTTTCCTTAATTGTAGCACAATTTACTATTTTTGGCAGTTTTTCAGGTCTTGAACTTCTAGAGCCATTTTGAGGCCCTAAATGACATTTTTTGGAAATATTATTTCAAGCACATTTTTAGTTGTATTCCTCGGAGAGATATTTCCAATGAGGTATCATGCGCGTTAAAAAAAGATAATATAACCAAGTTATGACCCCGCGAAGTTGGCTACCCAACTAACCCTGACGGGGCCCATAAACTCTTGGTGTTACATCTCCTTGGGTTAGGGTTTTTGTTGTTTAGGGTTTTTTCTTATTGTTCAATAATAAAAAGGCCCTTTAGCCTCATTGTAACTCAGTTTAGAGGCATGTAGCCACCACATCACTTCTCAACGATAAGCTACCATTGCTCGAGCTAGTCTCTTTTCCATTATGTTTGTAAGCATAGTTCATTATTTGATATTAATGAAAGGAAGTGTTATTTTTGTTGCATCTTTGTATTCATGATTATATTTGTAATTTGTTGCATTCCTATTTAAATTCGGATCAATAGTATTCACAATAACAATCCAGGCTTTATATTACCCTAGTATAACATATAATGATTGAGTGGATAATTATTAGATTATTCGGGATACAACTATTCATTATATCGGAGTGGCATATAACATGTTTTGTCATATTGTTGTCAAATTATTATAACCTTGTTGAATAAACAATAGTGAATATGAGAAGTCTTCACCTCGAAGCATCTTCATAAGGAGCTTCCAAAACAAATAAGGTACATTGGTCCTGCGAACTTATGTTTTTTTAAATTTTAAATATTTAGTTGAAATCGATAAATTGAAGTCTTTATTCTATTAGTTATAAGATTTCTCCTCTGATTATATTGTAGAATCCACTTGCATAACATGTTAGAAATATGTCAGTGATGACTTTCACAATTACAATTCATCCTTGATATTAGTACTCTATTACGATGATTGTGTAGATATATATGAGAATTTTTGTGATACTGCCATTCATGACATAGGAGGAGAATATAACTTGCTTTCTCATAATGTTGTGCTCATTTTTTCACTTTTGAATAACCATAATTGATCATGAGAAGCATTTGCATCAAAGCATCTCCATCAAGGAGCTTGCAAGGCCAATTGAAGACCTTGCACCCATATTTATATTTCCTTTGTTCTGAACCTCTAGCTCACACCAATAAATTTAGTATTGTGTTAAGGGGAATGTTTCTGCTTTGTTTGTGTCTAAGAGTCCAACTGCAGAACTAGTTAGAATTCTACTATTTATGGCTTTCACAATTACATTTGATGCTTGATATTAGTACACTACCATGGTAATAACCCTATTTATCATATAATGACTAAATAGATCATTGTGAGATAATTTTGGATACAGGTATTCGTGATATAGGAGTGACATATAACATGGTTTGTCACAATATTGTGCAAGTAATTTAACATTTTTGAATAACCATTATGCAAATAAGAATCTTGCAAGACCGACAAGGGACCCTACAACGCCTTGTGAGATCATTATAGATCTTGATTTTGAGCTTGTAAGTCAGAGGGTTCAAACATAACTTGCAAGGCCAATATTGAAAGGGTGAAAATGAAGAATTCAACAAATAATGGATACAACTATTCTTGATATAGGAATGACCTACTTTTTCATTATGTTTTGCATTTATTGCAACCTTCTAAATAACCATTAGTAAATATGGCAAATATTTGCTTCCATTAAAAAGTTTGCAAGACAAGCAAAGGACCTTCTTGAAACATTCTGTCTTTGTGCATTCCTAAGCACATGCAACACTATGATGTTTGAAGTTGGGGGTTCAACCAGGGAAAGTCTAATTTACCTATACTATGCCTCTTCACTTGAAACATACCCATTCCATTCTTGGAGTTATAGTAATGAATCCATGGGCTTAATTATTGTAGCTAAAAATATTGTTCCTAAAATATATGTGGTTTCATCCTTCCTTTATGGAGGTAGTGGGATCTAAATTATATGCATGAATATAATTTTAGTTAACAATTTTCTGTGAGTGAAATTTTAAGATCTAGGAGTGAAAAAAAAAATGTAGATGATAGACGATAGAGAAAGGAGAAAGGTGTGCCCTTCAACATTAACTTTCTCATAGCTCTCTTCAATGATTCCCTTCATTGTAGGATAGAAGTAAAGGGAAATATGTTGGCTTTTAAACACACTATAGTAGTTGACTCTTGGGAGAATATTTCTTATGGGGGTGTTGTTGTTCTAAATTTTTGAGGTTGTGGGAGTAAACACATAGGATAGCATCAAAACCACTTTGGAAGCTGGACTCTAGCCCTACCAGCTTCAGAGAGGGATCTCCCTCTATAATTTAGCTATGTTTTATGTGAATTTTAAGCTAGTTATTATTGTACTGATCGTGTTTGATTGGATTTTTTGGTTGATGAAATTGCTTTAATTCCATCCGGCTATGGAGTCTAAATGTTGACTGGATTTGCATCAAACTTTGAAGGAGTCTCACAAGGAAAGCTAGGTTGCACGAGTTCGATCTTTTAGAATTTCAAACGAATTATGAAGCAGAAGAAATGTAAGCTTCAATAAAAACTAATGAGAAATGAAGAATTCCTTAGTTTGACTTCACAAGAAAACATATAAATTACTAACATCTAGAAGAGGGTGCTCTAAATAACATATCATATTTAATGTTCATCACAGTTTATGTTATGTAATTAAGATTTCGAGAAATAACAAAGAAAGGAAACAATGATTAAACACATAAAATGAAGAAAAACATCACCATTTCGTACACCACATGAATCCTATGAAGAATTTCCTTGTATTATTGATGCTTCCAGCAACTGAGAAATTCCAATTCGCAGAGGAAAATTATACTCAACAATCAACCCTTAATACTTCAAACTGTGAAGTATTTATAAATATATTTACAAAATAATTATGAAATTGTTGTCTCAACCGAGAGTGTATTATTAGCATTATCCTAAACAATAAAATCGATCTTTGGCAGAAAGATAGGCAAGGTAGACAACTGCGTGAAGAGGTGGCTCTATTTTGGTGGATTTGGTTGTTAAATCAACCCAAAATTGTGTTGCACTGATGTGTTGTTTGAAGTGATGGCTTTGATTCTAACTGCATCTGAATTACTTTTAGTCTAGTAAATCACATAGTTCCTCCCACCTTTTCTCATCTGGAATGGTTAACTTAATTACCCTCCGGAAAATCTCATCAACCTCAGTGTATTTTGCAAATGTTGGCTTTACTATGAAGACGTGTTTTACCTCATTCCGGATATGCACGTCATTTTCCATAGTCTCTAAGAATTCTCTTGCTATCATGCTGCCTTCTATACCATTGAATTTGATGTTGCTTCTGGCCACTTCCTTCATCTTTAGAACATAATCTTCTTGAGTAATCAACTTATTATCAAGCACATATATGCTGGGAAATTCTTTCTAAATTAATTCTTCAATCTTGCTGGAAATCATGTTCACTCCCAACTCTAGTGTTTCACATCTCTCTTCTAATTGATGAATGAGATTTCTTTTAGTCAAAACATTCTTGACTTCCAAGATGGTGGCAGTCGTGTCACTAATTCCTAATTATTCAGGTTCATACTCGTTCTTTGAATTCGGGAATTTGATGATTGGAAGCTTCTGAAGGCATGTCTCCCAGCTTTTCCCTTACGTGAACAATTGTTTTAGTGGAATTTTCTATCAATTCTTTATGTTCAAAAATAATTTGGATACATGGCCAAATCTCATTCATGGAGTCCAGAATACCCATCCAAATGGTTTCCTTGGCTTGGGACAAGGTCTGACCAATTGATGTATCATTTTCCACCTTCTGTAACCTTTCTAGCAACCTTTGTGACTTCTCCACTTCAACTAAATGAGAAGCTTCAATTCTAGTTTTCTACTCTTGCAAAGCTTTGAGCTACCCCTGCAATGTCTTAATTTCTTCTGATTAGATTCACATATTTATGAGTGTCTTTCTCACATGTTCAGCGCTTGTATTTTGAGTTGAAGAGGATGTTGCAGTTGTTGTTCCTGTTGTTTGGAGTTGAGTGATGGGTATGGCATCTAGGGGAACAATGGCTACATTTTTTACTATGCTCTTTCTCTTTCATCATTTTCTCTATTTCTTCTTCCATCTGTCTGATATGATATTATGCTCTATGATTAGCTTCATCATGTCAGCTTTCTAAGTCTCATTTTCTTCAATATCGTTAGTCAAAGGATCCTTTGTGGCTGGCAGTTTCAGCTACTTTATCAATGCTGCAATGTCAAGTTTTTTCTTCTTGATGATCTCCTCTGCAACATTAATATCTTTAGCATCATACCCTATCTTGACTACCAAATATTCCAAATATTCCAAATATTTGATCCTATTGTCCTTTGCTAAAGAAGATACCTTTTCAATTTTCAACTGAGGCTGAAAGTTTGCATATGAAGCCTCCGACTTTGACAATGACATGGTAGTATTAGTTAATGTAGAGGAAATCATCTCACCAGTTTCTTTATGCATCTCCATTTGATCAATGGGATGGATATCTTTGGTGTTGAATTCAAATGTTGTACTCTTGTAATCTGTTGGTGTTTTAGGATGTGGAATTTGAGCCTCAAGGAAGGCGATATGCATCTTTGGCTACTTTCTGTCAAAAACTGATAATAATTTTCTTTGTGAGTTGGAACTCTGCTTCCAAAACTGATTGTAGGTGTTGTTCTTAAGAATTTCATTCTTAAGTTTGATCTCTTGATACCTTTCAAAAACACTATTTCCCTTTTCTCCTTAGACATCTTGAGAAGATAGCTCTATTTCCTTTTGACCATGTGAAATTGAAGGTCCAGCAGGAGATGCAACAAATTTGCTGCTTGAAGGTGGTGATTTTCTAATTATGATGGCAACTTGGTCTTTTATCTCCTTTTCTACATCTGTCCTAGGAGTGATCTCTTCTCTTTTCCTATAAATGATTCTAAAATCTTTGGCCTCACTACCTGTTATTGATGATCATCCCTCCTCTCTTTGTCCTTTACTTCTTTTCTCCTTAGGATTGGGAGTCTGCAAATGTGAAGTAGAAAAATAGTTGTTCTTTAGCTTCTTGAAATCTATCCTCTACCCACTCTGGCTGATTTTCATACTTTTATATCTGAGGCTTTGAGGTTTGGATATATGGGGTAGTTTTTTTTCTACTCGCAACTAGGAGATGATACCCCAAGGGTCATAAGACCATTTGAAACTCAGGCTAGATTTCATCTTTTTAAGAATTTTTTTCTGCATCTTCTCCTGCTGACCTGGTGTTGCATATGAATGGGCCCACCTGTGTCATTCTCCGAAACTGGGACTTCTTATTTTCCACCACAAATTGAATATCATCTAAATTTAACATTTGTTTGATGTATTACAAGGTAAAAGTCCTCATGGGGAGGTCTTTTAGGAGCTTGTATGGTGTTGATTTGCATCCATAAACTCTGGTTTCTATATAATTTTGGTATAAATACCAATCTCCAGTCCTAGCCTCATTTATCAAAAATAGAATCCTTTTGATGTCCTCACTAATTCTTAGTTGTGCTAAGCTATTTAAAACATTCATATCTCGGTGAAAAAACTCTTCAATGAACTGTTTGTATGAGAATTCCTGCTTCTCTTTCATTACTAAAGAAGTCCAAAATATCACAAGCTGCTAGTTTCCCACTTCATCTAGCTTCTGCATAGAAAAACTAAACTTCTCTGCTTGATAATATAGAAACATATAGATTAAAATTGAAGTTTAATTAAACACTTATTATGTTGCAAATTTAATAAACTGTTCATGAATTTTATCGGTTAGGAATTGGCTAAAATTGAACAAAATAGATGGTTTTCTATCTGTGAAAAGATGGAAAGGAAGCATATAATGGGTTCATCTACCCACTGATCAGAATAATAACCCAATATGTATGAAATTGTGGTTATAATCTATTTAGCTTGATCAGGAAAGATTGAGGAAGTGTATGCAGGATTTTTCATTGGTGATTGGGCATTTTCTGGTGAAAATATCTCAAAAATCTTGGCCCTAGTAGCAAAATCAAGCTTCTGATAGAGTTGGGTGAGGGCTTCTAAGGAAAATGGGGCATTGTTTTTGATAGGGGGAGGTAGCATCATCTGGTATATAGATTGGGCAGTAATTTTAAATAGGATCTCACCAGATGGGGTCATAATGGCTTTTTTACTGGGAATGGAAGATCAAAAGGAAAATATAATGAGGAATATTGGACTTTGAGAGCCCAATTTATTTTGTCATCATGTTTGTCCTCCAGCCAATAGTAGAGCTCTAAAGATTCATAGTTGCATTGTGTTTCACTGATCCTATAATCCTTATCAGCTAAAGGAATATGATCAAAGTCTATGGATGGAGGGATTAATTGATTATCAAGGTTCTCGTGGTTCTCTAGCTTTGGAGGCATATTTAGATTATTGAATGATAAAAGCTATGGAAGGGAGAGCTTTCCAGCAACAATTTGATGTTATGATCCATCAGGGGAAAAGGAGACAGAGTGCTGACAATTTCAATTTGGTTCAGCAAATGTTTTGAAACTGGTCACTTTGTAGAAAACTGTGAATTATAGAGAGTAAGTGAGAAAAAGGCCAATGGATATTATTCAGAGTTTTTTAAAAGAAAGAGTGATAGGTTCGGTTGGACGATGGTGCGGGACTTTTAAAGGTTGAATAGTTACCCGAGAGGGAAATTGAATGCAAAACAATAATTTTGTTGGGAAAGCATTTAATTGGGAAACGGCTATGAAACATGGCATGACATGAGTGGCGGAGGTGTTGGGGTAGGGACATGGTAAAGTGGATGAGGGGAATATGGTTTTGAGAGGTGGTAGAAGGCAGTAAGTGGTATCAGCTGGGGGAGGTGTGAAATGAGGGGAATATGGTTTCGAGAGGTGGTAGAAGGAAGTAAGTGGTATCGGCTGGGGGAGGTGTGAAATGAGGGGAAGGTGACACGTATGGATGGGGCCCAGTGGAGAATACCACCTTTTTGGACCCCCCCCAGGCAGTAAAGGTAGGATGGAGAGGGGGGGTGCGTAGAAAATGAATGAATGTTGTTGATCATGACCAATGGAGAATCCTAATGCTCTAACTGCAGCCCCTTTAACCATAAACAACAAAACACCTTTTGTCCATATGCGCCTTTGACATTACTTTTGAAGTTTAGGATAGTATTTTTGATATAAAACATGTTAAAAATACTTTATTCCATTGTGCACTTTTCCTTTTACAATGTCATTGAGACTTAGGGTAGAAGGCACATAAAATATTTATGAAATTAACTATTTATGCCTACCCTTTAACTAAGCTAACATTATTATTCTTATAAAGGGGTGCATTTAGACTAGCAAACCCATATTATTTTCTTTTATGAAGAATGAAAACTACTTAATCCTATCCCTTATTTCTCCTATTGATTCAGATTAAACAATTGAGTCAATGTCATTTTCTATCTAACTACTAATTTACCAAGATTAAATGTTTGGCAAATATTTATTCTCTAATCCAATTTATAGAAATTCACAACATGTTTAACCATGATTATATTGTATGATTAAACAAAGTTCATCAATGAGGAAGAAAACTATCTATCAGTAGTGGCATTTAGATTTGCAACACTCTTAGTATTACTTTGTTTTTACTTTTATTTCTTTTGATGGTGTTCAATCTTTTATTCTTTTATCAATGTTTTTTGTTTTCCTCTTTTTTATTCTATTTATAACCTCTTTTCATTTTTATTCTATTCTTTCTTTTATTTGGAAATCATTTGCAGATTGACAATTATTTACAAAATGAGATTTCTGAGATAAAATACTCAATCACCTTGAGATCCTATAAATTATAGGACCCTAATAGGGGGTTGGGGATTGAGATATAAAGAAAGCTACAGTACATGAAAACTATATTTAAGGATGGACAATGCTTATTTACATTTTCATCTTTTTTATTTTGTTTTCATCCTTTCATGTTTACTTTACTATTGATGTTAAGTCTATTAAGTGATAACATGAATCTAAACATGAATGTGTTTCTTCTCAAATAAATCTTCTTCTTCAAGTACATTTCAAAAATTGTATGGAATTTATAATGAAAAATAAACAGATAAATAAATATGAGCTGAAAATTCCTTCAACAGTCTCTATGGAATTAATATGTAGTGCTTGAGGTGATTTGCACATATTGAATTCCTTTTTCTGATGATATCCTAACACCACATCCTCCACCTGACCCCCAAGTTAAACTAATCACCAATTTATTCTTTACTACCAAGCGTCCATTGTCCTTCGAAGTAAGTAGAGATTCCACCCTAGGATCACTTCAGCTCTAGTATCTTCTTCAAACCTCAGTGGGAACATTGAAATACTACCACAAATCACTCCCTAGGGGACCCATCAACGCATGTCATTCTCAAAGAGACATTGGGAGACAAGCTCTAAAAGTGGACATTGCAGTTTTTGGCTTCAAGAGCGAAAGTGATTGTTCCTTTTACTTACAATCAATTCCTACTTTGAGAATGTACTTATAATTAGCAACCTACAATAATTAGGGTCTCTTATTGCTCTTCTATGTCTATATTTTCTTTTCTACTCTTTGGGAGATTAAATTTTTAACTTTGTACTCCCAAATGGTGCACACAACCTTTCTCCCGCATGGGTAACTAGATATCCACTTCACCTTATCTCAAGAATTTCCTGAAGGTCCAGTGAGGATTCAGAGTTTTGAACAAATTTTGGGTTGTTTAAACATTCAATAAAATTCTAATGCAAACTGTAGATGGAATTACAAATCCTGGCGTAGAATTCCAATTTAAAACATGCAAATTTTATTGATTCACCCACTTCCTAGTATGTTAGATGGCTATACAAATTTAAAACAACAAGGGAATTCTACAACAAATTCATATGAAATTTACCCATTTAACAATGGATTTCATGTTAGATCATGCCTACATTCAAATCCATGAGGATTTATATTCTATTTTCTCCATACAATTCAAAGAGTCACCAATACTTCTAATAGAATTTGTCCAATAAACTGACTGCATGGGAATGGTAATGATTCAAAGCCCATCCATAGATATCTAGCATGGATATCGACCCAAGCCAAACTAGTAAACCAAAAGGACTAAGATATACCTACAAAGATGATGTTGTTTCAATATTATACAAATGAATCATTATATTTTATGTCTTAATAGTTTCCCATTACCACTGTTAAACAATTTTTTTTTGTGAAATTCCATTTTGCCTCAAAATTCATTTTCTAATATACATTCTTTCAATGTTTACTCAACAATTCTTTTGCTAAGTAAAATTCCATTTTCTATGAACAAGTGAATCTATATGAAGCATGTATCACTGAAGCAATTTGGGTACAAATGGGCACACATAATTATGAAAGGAAAATATAAATATTTTGCTCTAAAATCTTTGAAATAGTAAAAATTTGTTGTACCCTAAGTGAGCTCAAGACAAAAAAGAAAACAGGGCATAGAATGTATATTGGCTCTTTAATTGTTTTTTATTTTTATTGGGTATGATGAAATCCTTTTTTATTGATATGTACTTTTGAACTATGCCATATAGTATACTTTGAATACCACCCAGAAATCTAATAATTCTCAACTCTAGGAAACTATTGATGCAGGTTTGTAGATCGATTTGAAATTTTACTTGTGGAATATTGAGTGAGACGTCAAAATATAATCGTGGGAAGAAACCATAAAGAAAAATCGATGTATTATCATACTTTCAAAAGGCTCCATCCAAAAATACACATTCTCTTCATTGTTCAAGCTCCTTTGAACAATCTGTTACTGAGAGAGATGTTAACTCTTGTAGAAATGCATTTGATATCCATATGATGGATGAAAGAATAGGTTCCTGAAGTGATCAATGTGAGATAAATGCAGTTTCAACATAAATTGCTGATTAAAATGTTAAATACCTTTCCTTGGAAGATAACACAACCCATTCACAGAAAAGGAAAAAAAACCAGTGGACCATAGGGAGATGATTCCACGGAGATTGGGTCTAAATTTTTCCATTTATTGAATAAATACCTCCTACAAATGAGAACGAGATTTTCCGGGAAGTTAGATATAATGTGTGTAGTTGGAAAACTCGAAAGGTAGTGAAATTTTAGATGAAGCTAGATGCATTACAAATGCATACAAGAAAGGTGTATGAAAAGAAAATTGTAAATGGTAAAGATAAATCTATTTTTAGATGGAAATATTCTAAGGAATGTCAACATATCGAATATGCAGAAGAATATAAAAATATTTAATAAGTAAGAAGAAACTTGATTCAAGTGAAGGAACCATCATATCTCTATTTAAAAATATGATGGAAAGAAGTTTGTTATCCAAGACAATACAATTGAGCATTGTATTTCACATCTTATCTAAAGTACATTCTATGACAGATTATCCAGATCACATGAAATTCATATATTTTCTTCAAGTGTCAAACATCCCATCTTCTCATTGGTCTATAACCAATGGTTTGGAATGGGCAAGATATCTAGCTCATGTAGAAAAGGATGATTTGAAAGAGACGATTGCAAATGCTACATTTTTGGCATTGTCTTTGAATGAGGTTACGGCTATAGATAATACTTGATGAATTTGCATGAGAATTTATATGGTTAATGACCATATTATGAATTCTTCTCTACGAGAGATTAAAAAGATGAGAGATAGTTCTACAGCTGGAAATATTTATGAACTTGTTCTTAATAGTTTGAAGGAAAGTGGTATGGATCATTTAATGATTGCAAAAAAGTTGGTATGTGTTGGATCAGATGGAGCATCGGTAATGCAAGGATAAAAGAATGGCCTTTGTGTTATACTACAGCTATCAGCCTCTCCATATATGCTTAATATTCATTGTATGGCTCATAGGATGAATCTTACATTTAAAATAGTAAGCAATTTTCCATCAATTTCAAAATTTGAAGATCTTGTACGTGAGACTCATGCATACTTTTCTCATAGTCCCAAACAATATTTAGAGTTTCAACAATTTGCAGAGGGTGTTACGGATGGAAAAAAACTACTGAAAGATGTTGATACAAAATGGATCTCATTAAATGGACTAGCTCAAACACTATTTAGTGATTTCAAATCTTTGGTATGGTTGATGTATGAAAATCGCTACAATGTAGACAAAACTCAAGATCTTCTTTTTTGATTAATTGATATAGAGACATTATTGACATTGGATGGAATTATTCCTATGCTACATGAAATGAATTTCCTCGTGAAATATCTTAGAATCACACAATGTATATTACAGAATACACAAATGCAATAAAGTTTGCATGCCTTGCATTGGATAATTTCTATATGATGCCAGACTCTTTTACTAGTCCATAGTTTACAAGTTGAACTAAGATCATCAATATAGAAAATACTGAATTTTTTTTTACGTTTGATGAAAAGGGATACTATGTATAGCAGTGCGTGGTATATGGTTCCCTTTCATTATATTAGTAAGATGGGACGAATCCCCAAATATTGGCCCATGTCAAGGGACCAATTTGATAATAGTGTGATTTCAATGAAATGGAATATGATAGAAATTGTAAGATCACTATCATTAGAGATAAGAGAATGATTTCCTCGATATGAATTGTTGGAGGCCATATGTGTGGTATACCCTCAATATTGAAACAATTTTCAATGCCCAAGAACTTTAAAAGTTGATTTTCAAAAGATATTAAAATGTTTAGTAGACCACTTTTGTAAGAAAGTTTCGATACATGGAGAACAAATTGAAGGTATTTTAGACTCATCAAAATTGCATCAACAAGGTGGACGTTTTGCTTAAACAATGTGGAAGCAATATCCTTTTTTGAAGAATCCTAATGAAAATGGTATTGTAACAAGATTATGGACTACTTTAAGTGCTAGAAAATACCTACAAGAAAACATAACAGAATATTTCAAATTAGAAAATGTCAAACCATAATTTTGGGATCACTGGAGGATGAGAGAATGTTTAGTGCATTATCATTCATGAAGTCAAAGTTGAGGAACAAGCTTGATAAACATGTGGATACATGTTTAAGATTATATGTAATAAAGTATGACATTAACAATTTTCCATATGAAAGAGCACTAACTCTTTAGTGATTAGATTGTGATAGAAGGGGAGAAAACAATATAACAAATTTATCTAATGAACTTGATATAGAACATAATGTTTTGGAGGCTCATAATTACAGTTCATTTAGATAAGATCATGTTCAAAATGTAGAAAATGAGGACCAAGATGAGAATTGGGAAATTGAAATTCCCTAGGACCCTTATTTTGGTATATATGTTCCATTGATCATGCAAGATTACTACATGTCAAATTCAGGTAAAAATAGGTTTTGTATTTGTATTTTTCGTTGTAACTCTGCAGCTACATTTATTTGATGCATGTTATTTTGAGATTTATGTTTCATATTTAATCATTATAATGTTTGTTTCATATCTGTGATAGGAAATAAAGTTGGATTTGATGAGGCTGGGACCTATTTCCTTTCACATAGATAGTGTCCTACAATTGTTAAATGATAAATAAATAATTTAACAAGACTAATGAAACACATCAATGGGCTCATTCAAGTACATGAAACTACCTTGATATCTAACTCTGATAGCTTGCAAAATTTTAATGGTTTATATGTTGATTTTGTTTGGGGCATTTTGTTGAGTTTTGAGTTTTATTTTGGTCAAAGATTATGTTAGTCCATTCAATACTTGTAGTTCTTACTTCATGCTTAGATTCATAGATCTAGTTTTATAATCATCATTGACTCTTTATATATTTAGTGGTTTGAAGAAGTTTTTATTTCCTTTGGCTTTGTGGCATGACTTTAGCATCTTCACTTTTAGAATCTAGTAGATTATTATGGTTATTTTATATTTTCTTGGAAAATAATTATTGATATTTGAAAAGGGAAATGAGCTATGGGTAGCTAAGTGAAGATAAAAATGGTTTATGTACTAGGTTCTTGCACATTCATCATAGGAGACATATTGACATGAGACTGACATTCTTTTGTATAGTCTTTTCAGTCATTTGTTAGCCAGGCTTACAAGTCTTTTAGGTAATAAGTTGGTTGGGTCCCCACATCTCCTTACGACCAGTAAGGAATGAGATAACATGAGTCAGTCCAACTCATGCCCCGAATCTATTTTTTACCTATTGATTTAAGTGTTTTGTTACCACTTATCACCAACAAAATTCTGCCATAACATAACCCAACTTGAAGACAAAACTTCTCATCTTCCTTTTACATAAATTCTCTATGGAACTCCCTATTACACTTTCCTGAGACCAATGTCCCTTCCTGGTAGGTCTCTCCACCATACCACTAATCGCACAATAAACGCACACTAGTAACTACCACATTCTATAAATGTCTCTAGTCCCAGTCATTGTTGTCCTTGTCACACTAAACCAATATAATCTTGCAGACCTACTTCTTATCATATTTTTATTTTGTGTTATTTTGTGTCTTTTACTTTAGCACCATCTTTTATTTCAACATTTGTAGGTAGTGATAAATGGTTACTTTGACACAACACTAGAAACTCAAGTGTCAGCATAATTATCGATTACAAGAATGTGGCATTCAATATCGAGAAAGGAGTTAGTGATTTTTCTTCATTGCATGAAGGTTGATTGAACTGTAATTGAATTGTTGCCTATCTAGTAGTGTTTGTATCTAGTATTTAGTGACTTACATGATCATGTTATATTTTTGAAAAGCTCAATTTCCATCAAGTATATCTTTTTTTCGGTCTATGAAAAGGATTATATGAGGGGTCTAAGTGGTTAGGTGTTGAGATTTATAAAGAGTGTGATTTTATATTGGTAATGGAAATGAAGTTGGATTTGATCTTTGACTGGAAATGAAGTCAGATTTGATGAAGATGGGACCTATTTATTTTCACATAGATAGTGTCCTAGTATTAAATGATAAATAAATAATTTAAGAATTCTAACACTAAGCAACAATGGTCTCATTCAAGTACATGAAATTGTGTTGATGTCTATCTCAAATATCTTAGAAAATTTTAATTGTTTGTTTGTTGCATGTTTAGAGGATTTTGTCAAGTTTGAAATTTTTGTTCTATTTTGGTCAAAGATTTTTTTAGTCCCTTGAATGCTTATAGTTCTCATTTCATGCATATATCAATAGATATAGTTTTATTTTTATAATTATTATTGTTTATATATTTGGTGGTTTGAGGAAAGATATTTTATTTCCTTTCACTTTGTGGCATGATTTCAACATCTTCACCTTTTAGAATTTAGTAAATTATTATTATTATTTTATATTTTCTTGGAAAAAATTATTGATATTTGGAAAGGGAAATAATCCTTGGGTAGCTAAGAGAAGAGAAACATGGTCTATGTACTAGGTTCCTGTGCATTCATTGTAGGAGACCTATTAGCATGAGACCAACATTCCTTTTATGCAATTACACATTTGATGCCAAGGTAGAGCTAAGTTCACTGACTTGGGAAAAATAGTGGCAGTTAATCATAATTTTAAGGAGATTATATTGTTGGTTTCAAAAGTAGGATTGTGAAAATTGTTTGAACTAGTTCTTATTTTTATCATATTTACTAGGAAATTTGTGTCTTGTTGATTGTTTTACATTTGCAATGACCTTGTGTAGAGTTGGTTTAAAGAACCTAATCTTAGAGCGAGAAGAATCTCTACAAACTACAATGACTACATTGGCTCAAATTATTAATGCTTGGAGGGCACTCAATGTTCTTGGTGTTTCCATGTCTCTTCGCTCAAAGCATCAGCGAATACAATGGTATGGCCATAACATCACTTAATTTGATCCTATTTACTAATATCCTCATCGCTTGAAGGAGAGACATCATCAGCTGAGCATGTACCATTATGATTAGATGAGAGAAAGGTCAGCAAGTAGATCCTTAAAAAAATGTTGAAAGAGGCCCTCCTCTTACTAGTAACAAACAACTTGAAACCACATGCTTATCACCTTAACAGCCAAAGGTCTTTTTTTTTTATTTCCATGGTGTAGTTGGTTGTAAGTCTTAGGAGAAAAAATGGTTCCTATGAGAAACTAAGACATGTTAATCATCCATTTCTTCATTAGGATCAAACAAAACAACTACCATTTCTATAGTAACTTTCTATTGCATGGCTAAACTACCTAATTAAACTTCCTTATCTGAGTAAGTATTGTTAGGAAGGATTTCCTTTTCCAAGGCCTCGTGTATGTTAAGCACTGTAGGGAGTAAAAATTCTTGAAAGTGTCAATTACAGCTCATTAAAATTGGTTCTTTTCCCACAACAACATATTTCATATCAACGCTGCCCTTGTAGACATATTCGATTGCACATCTACCATATCATTCTTAGAACACCATTGTGTATTTTTGTTTGTATAGGTCTGATACCTTTTCTTATGAATCATTCAACATTACTAATATTCCCTCTATGTCTACTCCAAGCATTATTCTTTTATGTTTGGAAATAGAATTTTGTTGTGCTTATTGAAGAAAAAATTTCTAAGGAAGTCGTGAACCACATTTCTAATGAGCCATCTTACATGACATATGATCTAATCTCTTCATTTCCAGTTGATCCTTTTGACTTTATGGGTACCAATGGATCTAATATTT